>VYZW01059330.1:519-44346 GCA_013401315.1 Balaeniceps rex | reverse complement strand
TAAAGCTTAATAAGCTTCTGGTGTAGCTTAATAACTTTCTGGTGTATTAAGACATTTCACCTCAGGGAGACATACTGGTCAACATCTACCAGAAATTAGAGTATCTCCATTCAAGAATCTTTTTGTCATCCCCTGGAGTACTTGTGGATGAATGTTATTTGCATCAGACTGCTCCTACTCCGAAGGCACCTCTCTCGTCAACGTCAGGGCCTGATGAGGAGCCTGTTTCCGCTGCCACATCTCCTCTGTATCTCTGTACACAAGAGTCTAGCCTGAGCTTTGTCTCAGGCATCAGCTGTTTTTTTGGGGGGTGATCCAGACTTATTTATTTAATTATGACTTCAATCTAGTTCTAAAAACTGGTTGCAGTACAAATGATTTTTAATTTATGCTTAACTTATATTCACACAGCCTCACACCAAAACATAAGTAATTGAACCTAAGATGGCATCATTGCTTTAAGTATTCTATTTGAGTTAATAACAATCACAACAAAGGAAAAATATGGTTTGGATTCCTGATTGACATTGTACAAAATGAGCTGTCAATTTTATTATCCACCTTAAGGATTATACCATAGCAGAGCAATCTTACATTTGTTACTGTAGAAAAACAACTCTCTGTAAAGCTCTGCTTTGTTCATGGTCTGTAGCTGGTTGGTTGGTTTATAAAGGAGTCTATTTAATTTTCCAGATTGGGTAGTCAGGCTATGGTCAGAAAAACAGAGCTATCGCTTATCATAAGAGATGGAGGAAAAGTTTCTCCCTTGCCCTACAAGGCACACCAGCCAGCAGTGCAAGAGTCTGCTTTTCTAATTTGATTGCATTTGACACCAAACCCTGCGCTGGCCTAAATGACCAGAGCAATGGAGAACAAGGACTTGAGATCTTAAGTATCTGTGCAGGGTGGAATAAAGCAAAATGAATCAGGTTAGCCATCCAAGAGAGTAAATCTTAAACTCCTTAATTGCTAGGAGCTCTCACAATGCAGATATTTCTCAGTCTACCCTCCAGGAGATGAACTGCTGCCAAGTTATCCTTAATTAGTTTTTCTGGATCATACAGTTTGCTGCAATATGTGTCCTTGAGCGACTCTGAGGAGATTGAGACATAATAAGCTTTACTGTAATAGGTATTAGAAAGGTGGTGCTTCTTGCTTGGAATGGAGAGCGATCTTTGTATCTGCAGCCCAGGAAATGTATGTGGAACATCTGCAACCTAACAGCTGTTGAATGTCACTTTGGCTAGATCAAGGGCTTAAAATGTGCTTAAGTAATCTACTGCAGCTCTTACTTTTAGAAAGTACATCTGTGCTGACAGTTTTTCCACCAACATACTCCCGTACATGTTAAAACAATAAAAAAAAATAGCCTAAAATCAAGGTGATAATGGAAGATACTAGAAAGCTCAAAGATAATTCAAGTTGAAATGATACTTGCTTAACACTTCAGTATAATTAATGACTTTGGAAGAAAAGTTTCTCTCAAATCCATAAGCCTGTCTTGTTTTATGCCTTTGTGATGCACCTCACTGATACAAAGTTGTCAAAGTTCTGCCTCTTTGAGCTGTATGTAATCTATTGTTTGGTGGTAACAATGAGCATATTACATTTATGCTTTGATGTTTTAAATGTTGTCTTGACGGGGGATAATAGACATTCATTTGTCACTCATCATACAGAACCCAGTAAAACACTTAGTAAAATCAGTAGGGGGTTTCTGTTGATTTAGTAATTCTTGTTTTAAGATCATAATAAGCTACATACAGAAACTAAGCCGTCGGATTTCTGATAAATATTTTTCTTGTAATTATTTCAAGGATAGCTTCTTTGTATGACATATATTGATTTTATCTGTTTCCTAAGTGATCTTTTGCCATTTTAAAGTTATTAGAAAGCTATTTACCAATGCAGCCATGCAAGGAATTGCATATTCTGATGAAGAAACATTGCTAGGCTGTAGTGCGAAATAATATCTTAGCTTAAAAAGGAATGTAATATCAGCTATCAGTTCAAACGAGGGGAAAAAAGTACAATGCATCAAAAAAGAAAATTATTTGTGTCACCCAGTGTAAAGACATCACTTAGAAAATGAGGTACCTCTTTTCTTAATAACAGCTTTCTCACTCTGATTTGTCTCATAGTCCTTCATGCAGACTCACATAGTCTCTTGTCATATAATCTTTACATGCATCTCATCTTATATATTATATATTGGCAAATGGACCAATAAGATTTTCATTTATTGAATTAATATTTGTCTCAGATATTTCCAGATTATTTTAACTGAAAATCTGTGTCAAGCTTTAGCAGTAGCTAAGTTTTGAATATTTCCATCATATCGCGCTTAAGAAGAGAATTTACATGCTAAAATATAAACTTAACTTTAAGAAATAAATACAATCTGCACTGCTAAATGATTACTTTTGGGGCACTAAAATTCGAAAGTTTTTAGGGATTTTACGGCATGACAAATATTGAATAAGTGTTTGATTAAATGTTTTGTCTTTTAAAAAAGTAACCAAAACAAAACAGTTTAAAGCTAAATGAAATCAGCTCATTTTGCCTTTGGATTTCTCTGAACAGAAAAAAAAAAATGGTATGATCTTTTCTCTAGGAAAAATAAATTTTAAAAATCCGTAATTATAGTTGAGTTTTTGTAAACCAGAAGTATTTACAATGCCAGAGAGTTTCAATCCAATGACTAATTATTTTAGGTTAGGCTTCAAGTACTGAAAACCAAAGAAAATAACAAAGAAGCATTGCCAGCTTGGGACCGAAAGAGGATGGAAACCAAAAATGTTTAGATTCAGGTACTATTACTAAATTGCATAGAAAATAAGTGCACCAGAAAGTACATACCTTAGCCCAAGGAAGGCAATGAAATTAAAATAAGGGTTGGTGGGAAGGACAGAAAAAAGGGAAAATGAGCTTATGTTAACAATGTGTATGAAAGGTGAGCACTTGCTAGAGAAACCTGATTGCTGGAATATTTAAAATTTCCAGATTAGTGAATGAAGGAAACATTGCAAACATACAGTAAATAATTTAATACAGTGTTTTACAAAATCCTACACTCAAAATTAACCTAAACTATTTTGGCTGAAGGATTTGCATGAATTTCAAATGGACTAAAGAACTAAACAAAGAGCTGCAATAGAAAGTAAGATGAGGAATTGGAAGGAAGTGCTTAGTTTGGAACTGTAAAAATAGGTGGTGATTCCAGTCTTAACTAACTTCTTTAATGCTCTGGAAAGAGAAAGATGTATATAAATGGGTTTTCCACATTATGCTAAATGACATTAAAATGCAAACACCAATAAGGGTAGAGGGAATAATACAAAGGTAGATCATGAAACATTAAACATATAGGAAAGAAGCCTACAGAAAATAATTAACTTGGGAAGAATATATGCCACAATACATTTGGAAGAGAAAAGATGATTGAAATGGTGATTAGAAGGTGAAGAAGAAAAACCTTAGAAAGCACGTACAGCTAAGCACACACAACTATATGGGAATGCAAACAAAGGATGCATTTGAACAATGGTTCTCTCCAGTGCAAGTGACAACTGCTATGGACAGACATATTCATAAGAGGTTACGGTCTCCAGAGGATTTTCAAAAGATCTTTTTGTTGTTGTTGTTCCAGCTTTTACTTTAACAGACTACGACTTTGAGCTAAGCAAGAGCAATGTGGTTGGCCACAGGATCAGAGACCACCAAAACATCTTTCGGGTTTTGCATTTTGTTAAGGGTTCTTTCACCCCCTTAATCTGCAGAATTATTTTTTCCTCATTTTATTCCCCCTGGAGATTCTGCTCTATTTATCCTCTTCTCCTCAGGCAACTCCTGCTAACCCACTCTTTCCTGTGCATTGCTCATGCTTGCTACATCTTTTGTAAAGTTTCTTATCTAATGCTATGCATAGTAGTTTCACTGTCCTTTCTTTTTCCAGTTCCTTCACCCTGAACCTCTGAGCCCTTCTCCTTATTCTTCTATCCCGAGAACAACATTTTTCAATCCCTTGAAAGGATTTCACTCTTTAAAGATGGTTCTTATGTGAAGCCTTTGAACTTTAGGATGGTCCTGTAAGCCACAAAAGTTGCAAGCAGAACAATCATTTTATTTGAATTTCACAGAGAAAAGACATTTAGGCAAAGAGAAGAAAGTAACTTCTCATTTGTGTGGAAGGAAAACAAAACCTCTGAACTGTAGTGAAGGTAAAATATGCAAGACTGAATGTTCTAAGATGGAAATTCTCAGCAGAAGACTAAAACAGGAAAATGAAGATCTGCTGCCAAGGCTTTCATTCACGGATGTCAGGGTCAACAGGGAACTACTTCTGGCAAAAAAAATAAGCACTTCCTCAGCCACCCCTGACTCTGTCAAGTGGGATTGCTGGGCCTGGGAGATTGTTCTTACTTTCCTTGAAACCTGCAGCTGCTTTTCCCACATAACACTACTCATCTTCAAGAACTGCTTTTCAATTGTATTGTGATTAACTGCTTCTGTAAATTACAAGGCTCTGTTCTGAGGTACAAGTGCTAAACCCCAAAATCTTGCATTCTAGACCTCAATACACAGGCAATGTTTGTAACATTTTCAATGGCAATAAAGAATATAATGAAATTACTTAAACTCAGCCTGGATCTTTGCAGATTACCTGAACTTAATAAAATAGAAGTCAAGCAAAGTTTGATTTATATATCTTTATTTTATTTTATTTTCTGCATGGCTTATTGTGTTTGAGGAATTCCTACTTTGTAGGAGTCCTTTCTACCTCCTCGGGTAAAAGAAAGCAGATGGTCATCTCTGTCTGTCTGTTTCTTACTTGTTATTTATTTTATACTTTAGGTTATGTCACATCTTCCTAAAATGGAATTTTTGTGATTGATTTTCTGTGATTGATCACAGAATAGCTTTTGGTGTTTCAGGGCTAAACCACTGCAAAGCATCTCAATTAATAGCCTGTGGCCTCCTGCCTGAAAACATACCTGAGGCATGTATTAATGGACCAATAAAACATGGCCTGTCATGTCTTAATGTTATATTCCCATTCCATGTGAACAAGCCTGCTCCCAAAGTTTGCCACAGGCAATCTGGTATTTCATCTCTGTGTCTGTTTTAATCTCTGATAGGTTTCATCCACTTTCTGTCAAATCATGAACACTGGCATTACGAAGTGTTTTTTTCATGTTCATTAATGCTTTACTTTAGCTCTGTTTGGTTTTGCAGTGTCTTTTCATCCTGATCCTTTAAACATGACCCATTTATACAAAAATCATACACTTGCTTCTCACTTTTAACTGGAAAAGGAAAAAATTCAGTTGCTTTATTTCATTGAAATTTTGGCAAATTTCTGATTTAGTTACAGTTCAGGATGTTCTGCAGCTCATGAGTTTCAATGTATAAGTAAAGAAACGTTTGCTTGCTAATTACAAGTCTTCCCATGATATTAGCATACTTTAGCAATAGAAATTATACGAGCACCTATAATGATGATCCTTCTCAAATGACACCGTTTTGGACCCAACAGAACCCTAAAATATCACAGAACTTCTCTATCTATAGATCATGCTAAAGAGTGACATTTTAAAGATTGGACTGAATAAATACTAGTGGTATGCCCCAAAACATGCTCTGTAATATCCTCCAAATGAAAAAGACGTCATTTTTTCTCCTACATTTTTCTGGGCTGTGAGTCACACAGCTCCAGGAGGAAAATGTAGGAATAAAATCAATCACGTCCCAAAACCCATTCTGACAGAGGGTTTATCTGAGCTGATCTTAATCTACCAATTTATTCATTTATTCATTAGCACTATCTGTAAAATACTTTATTCACCGATATCCATAGCCATATACCTTCTGATTAAAATCTCTTCATTTTTGAGACTGGCCAAAGACTCAACTCTTGGTCTAATAATCCATAGGAAGGTAAGCAGAGCTGACCCCGAGTGGCAGGGGTTGGTCCCCAAACCATTCCCCCCGAGTGCCTTAAACACTTTGAGGCCAGTGTTTTGCCTCCAGCAGGTTCCTCCCCGTGCATTGGGAAGCAGGCTGCTGCTGCTGCGTGGTGCTGCAGGGTACGGGCGTGGAGGGGACCCCTGAGCACACATCACCTGTGTCCTCTGCTTTCCTGGACTCCTCCTAACAGCAGCAATCAGAGTTAACACACTAACCCTGCAGTCAAACTGTGAGAAATTCCCATCACCAGCAAAAGCAATGGATAATCACATTTTAAGTGCCAGCCTCACAGAGCGCCAAATATTTTCTCATTCTAGTCTCTACATTTCAGTTTTTCACATAGCAATGAAAGCTGTTTTCCATAGAATAGCAATTTTTCCACCCTAGGAATTACTCTGCTTCTGTTTGCATTGGCAAGTGGGCATAAAATATAAATGTGAACTATTTGGCATAAAAGAAATCTATAAAAATTGCTAGTAATTATTACTATGACTCCAGTCCAGAACTCCTTATTCACATAAACCTGACATTGCTGTTGTAGCTGGTTTTCCTTCAAAAAAGAACTTGGAAAAACTCACCCACATTGGGCAAGTTCCGTGAGATTTAAGAAGGCACAAACAAATGTGGATATTTATGCTGAGACTGAAACAGTATTAAGAGGTATATTATAATGTGTCAGAAGAAAATAACTTGACCACAAGACTTGCAAAGTGTATTCATGGCTGCAGTCCTGTCCTTGTCATGTTTTCTGACCAAAGTACTCCAGCGCTGTGCAAGGTGAGACTAGGGCTGGCTGAGGTGCATGTTCAGTATCCTCCTTTTTTGTCAGTTCCAGAATAAAACACTACAGGTTATACAAGCATCAGGTGTATTTCCAATTCAAAGTATTGAATTGAGTTCTAAGTTATTGCAATGAACACCTTGTTCTCTTATTAGGGGGTGTATTTCCTCGCACATCCTTTATTAAAGAATTATTCTATAAATCTGATAATAAATGACAGTTAGCTGAGAGTCCCTAGTATGTGCGCGTCATTTTTCAGTGCTGTTTACAAAAATGCCTCTTGTACTGAAATACTGTGTTTGGTCTAGTAAATATTTATTCAACAAATATTCCCATGATGGTAAATGTAAGGATTATCAAAAGGCCCATGGCACAAAAGATCATATGACTTAAGGTAACTAGTGATTTATGGCATTGCTACTTCCCATCATTGAGGAAATGAGGCTTGCAACTGACTAATGTTTCTTTTTATTTTGTTTGCTGGAAGCATTTATAACTTCCTCCTGGGATTTTTCAGAGCTACATTGTGTGATATTCCCAAACTATTTTTGCACTATTGTTTGATTTTAATTATGGTTGAACAGAAGTAAAATCTTGGGAATATTTCTAATTTGCTTAACTCCTTCCTGCTATGTCTTGTTAAAATTTATCCTAATTGATTATTGAGAGGAATAGGTCTATTTAAAATCTGAGCAATCCCAAGGATAGCTACTCTTTACTTTTAGAACTTTTAAAAAGAAGAAGCCGTACAATAAATTGGAACAATGCTGCAGAGGCTGCCTGACGTTCAGAAACCTTCAGCATAGGCCAGAGAAGCCTCAAGAGGACAGGAAAAACCAAGACGTTTTCTTTACCCCACGTCACTCTGCCAATGGCACAGAGGGGAGACTGTGGTCACCCAGACACTCTACAGCAACTTCACTCTCCAGCTGCCGTGTATCTGACAACTCTGGCATCAGGAGCTCAGGGCTTTGCGCTGCGTCCAGAGCTCCTTGCTGCTCTGCAGCTATCTGTCAGCGCTGCCCCGGGGGTGCCTATGCCGATAAGCATCTCCTGCACAGATGCCTCTGGAGCTACTAAAAAGGAAGAGGAAAGAGTTCTGTATCTTTCCTCAGAAAACAGAAAATCTAATCTATATTAACACATTCCCACTGGTATGGGTGGGTGGACTAAATTGCCACTCAGGACAATGCGGCACTCAGGTAATGAAAATACATTCTGGAAACTGCTTTTGTATCCATTGATGGTGTGAGAATCAGTTCTGCCTTAATTTATGGATTGTCTGAGTTGGGAATGAAAGTATAATATTTCTTTTGCGATGATTAGCAGCCTCAGAGAATGCTTCGACCAGGGAGAAACGCCAATTTGTTTATGAGGTCAATCAAAAGACATACACCCAATGTTGCCTTCCTAGCAGGGCTCTCAGCTACAGTCAGTCATTTGTTATCTTGCATTGATAAAGTTAATGCAGAGAATCAAAGCCAAGCTTATATCACCAGTAAATGTTATGATCATATACATCTGCAGAGCACACAAACTCTGTCCTCACTTAACTAGAGCTTTTAGAAAACCTAAACACAGTACTTGATTTATGAACACAGTATGACATGTTTTGTCTATTGATGAAACGCACAACGCTTATTTCAATAATAAGTTTAGAATAAATTATTATATCCAAAATTATTTTTAGCTGAGGTCATAGTTCTTAATGATATCTAGCTCTTTGATAGCAATCTTTGTTTATATATTTCAAAGTATTTTATTAAGACCTCTGAAATTATTAGAACCTGTCTTATAGACAGGGAAACTGAGTCATCCAGTGAGCTACACCTACCTTTTTTCTTTTTACTCAGCCAATTAGCGATAGATTCAGTTCCTCAGTCCTGCATTCCTTCACTTTCATTGGAAATTTGTCCAGACCAGCTCACTACAGTATGTACCTGTAACATCCCATGTCCCCCTCCAGTCACTTCATAAGTGATTTTTGCAATTTAAGTATCCTGCCTAAATGCCAGTCTGCATTTTCCCTAAGTTTTCTTAGCATTTTTAGGTATTCTTCACAAAGAGCTGTACAGATTACCTGCTTGTCTTTTGGTGACCGTGCTCCCTCTTCGCACCACTCACGCAACCTGGGTCGATCTCTGTTCTAGTAGAAGTATTGCCCCACTCGATGGCTTCTGCTGCCTCTGCCAATTGCTCTGAAACTTTTTTATCCCACTTTGAGCATATTTCTTAGGATCTTAGGATTTTGAAGTTCTGGCATTGACAAATTATTTTTTGTTTGTTTGTTTTGTTCTTCTATTTAGGATTATTTCACTTTTCAACATCCTACGAACATCCTGTTCTTTGAGATGCACCTGCCTGAGTAACGTTCATCAGAGTTTAATAATCCTTCATCATCTCTAGTCAGGGAGATATATAAATAGCCCTAACAGACTTCACATACAAGGATGTACTCACTAATTCAGCAGTTCTAAAATTCTTTCAAAATTGTAAGCTGCACATAGACTCATCAAATTGTTGGAGAAGTATCGTAATGTGCCATGATGCTTTTACTGTTATGATAGATCTTTGATTAATGCATACTTTTTAAGGAAATCTTATCTGGAAGCCTAGACTACCCTGCAGAGAATCAATTTACACTCTTAATTTATAAGCCATCTCAGCGACCATCCTGGTAACACACAGCTGCTTTACTTTTAGGTTTTGATTAATTATCAATAAAATTACACCTGTATCACACCAGAATGAGCAAACACAGAGTGTTTTTGCTGTTTATGAGAAAACTTTTTCAGTATCAACAAAGATTAATTTCAAGAGTGAGATATACTTTTAGCTGAATAAAAAGCCCACTGTTGCAAAACAAAACCCTTTCCCCTGCTCTTCAGAGCTTACTGTATAAATCTCCACCCTCGCTCTCTATATATAGGTGTAAATTTTAAGTCTGCTCAGAAATTTTCAATTCAGACTTTTTTGAATGAAAGCTGGATTTTGACTGAATAATGATTTTAGTTGTGGAAAAAAGAAAGTCCTGCTTTAGACATATTTTAAACCCCAAATATTTAAGCTTGCTAATAGAATCTCAGAGCTTTGCCTGGGTTTTGCTAAATTTTGTCCTATTCTTCTTCAATTTCCAGCTCATTTGTCAGTCTCATTTATTGAGAACCATACTGATTTTTTCAAAGCTGAAAATTTTCTTCTCTGAAGCAGCTGCAGGATGAGATCTTTCCTTTACTCTGAAAATTTATTTACATCAGCAAATACAACTTGACTTGTTAGAAATTTCAAGCATAGTCTACCTTCTTTGCAGGACATAGCAATATTTGTTTTGCATTTCAGAATATACTTTAAAAAACAACCTCTTCATTTTCCTTTAGTTCAACCCTCTTAACTACTTCTAAAATGCACTCGTTAGTGGCCAGTAAAATAGGGACCATAATATTATTGGTCTTTGTTTAAGAAAAAAGAGGTTTTCTTCATTCAGCGTACTGACTCGGAGGATGAGTTACTGCATGCAAAAAGGTCACTGGAGGAAAAAGAATTCAGTCTGTTATACACAGACCCCCAAATAATTTATCAGTTCAAACCTCCTTATAAAGATCTATGATGTGCTACAGATCCCGCTAATATGACTAAGTCAGTCACTTATAATCCCTGCTTATTTTATGAAATAATGGGCAGACCTTGGCACTATAAATGCAGATTAAAATAACTTTGTTAAGAAACTAAAAAGCTCTGTCAGAATAATGCAATAAAAAGTCATATTCCAAAGTGAGACACTATCCATTCATAATACTTTAAATGCAGATCAGGACAACAAAAGTTCTAAATACAAAAGGATTTTTAAGGCATTTTTCTTAAAGCAGTAATCAATATCTGTGAGTTTCCAGTCTGTTAAGAAGGTCAGCAGACAGTCTCTGAATAAGTAGATCACTTGCTGTGGTCTTTAGACTTTTTTTTTTTTTCTCCATAGAGATTTGAAGGACTGATTGGTAACCNTATGTGAGAAAGGACCACACCACCTCAATTAATAATCCTCCCCTATTAGATAAATTACTTCACTTTGTCTATACTTCTCTCCTTCCTCTTGAGCATAGTTACAAATGACTACGGCATCTGAAAGGTAGCATGTTCTTTGGGGAGCTGACACCAGAAACTGGAGTAATTTATAATTGCCTTAGAACTTGCGTTCCCAGCGCTCGTTGGGTCACTTTCTGCCACTTTCGGCCTAAGCGCGGCCAATATGAACCCATCTACCCTATTTACTCTATGGACGTTCATTAAGTTTTGTTCTTGTAAGAGCTATGATAACAGGTCCTACATAACAGAGTAGTAGCTTCAAAGTAATGGGCCAGATAATTAATTCTGAATTTCAGTGGAAATTCTGTTAAAGTTCTGTTTCAGCCATATTAACACTGAATGAGTCTATCAGAATTAATATTCCTGCAATAAATATCAAGGAGTTAAGAATGATTAAGCAATTATTGTTAAATGTTACATGAAAAAAAAGGCAAAAAAAGCCTTAAAGAAGCTATGAAGATTTGCCTGGTCCTTACAGCACACATGGTAACGTCTCGAGGCTTGTCTGCATGCAATAGTCAGAGTGCAGCTGGTTAGAGGAAATGTGAATTTATAGCATGCTTGATAATCAGCAGTAACTCACTACATGCACACAGTATAGCTGAAGTCAAGGTTGCTTCTATTTTTGAATTAGAATAAGTTACCTGACATGAAGGCGCACTCAGTGCTGTATCCTCTGGCAAGTCAAAGAGAAATGCTCTGCTCGGTGTGAGTAATATTTGCTGATGAAAACCTTTTCTTTTTCAGGACTTTTCAAAGAGTAGGCAGCATTCAGTATGGGCCACAAAACCACAAACTTACTTATATAATTCACTATATTACAGCTTTGAAATAATTATTAATCTACTTGTCTTCCTCCCTCATAACTTTGAATGGGTACTATGGACTTATTACAGAAATTCCCATTTTAGTTTATGAAGACTAGAGTGAGGAGGGAATGTAGATCAGGAAATCACACTGCTACGTTCAAAGACCATCATTCTTTTTCATGTAGTTGAAATGCTGCAATAGACTGTACCTGTGTTAGGTTTTGAGTGACCCATAAATGAGTGCATAGGCAAATCCAAGGTACTGTAACTATCTAGATTCCTCCTGACAATGTAAATCTGAGCATCTACTTCCATGTTACCTTCTAGTTCATGGGTCACTGCATACACCATGATACATATGCTAATGTAGGCATTAAACACTAGTCAAAACATTAGTTGTGATTTTTTTTTTTTTAATGAAAACCATGAACCTAACTGGCTGGAGAAGTTTTGACCCAATTTAATTCTCTCTCAGTAAGCACATATTTCCAGACTATCAGTCTTCTTCAACAATTAGATTAATGTCTCTCATCTCATCCTATATTTAAAAATTTTATTTTTTAAATTTATTTCTACAGTTTAAATTAAATGTAATTAAATTAATTATTTCTGAAGATTTTCCCTGTGACTATTTCTTATTCCCTATCCTTTTTCTGTTTCTCTTTCATCCAGACAAAAGAATAAATCACATTATAGTCAAACTATAAAGCTACTAGTCAGTACTGGGCTTTCTTTAATCAAACCTGAATGCATTATCTCCCTATTGAATCTCGTCTATTTTCTGTTGATAAATTGTCCCTATGACTGTCTCAGAGACACATGAGAGAGTCAATTTTACAAAATTCTGGCCCATTGATTGCATATCATCAATCATTCCAGCTACAGAGTTTGGAATAGATATTAAAATTCTTTGATATTTTATGCATTTTGGCAGTATTGTTAGCAAAGCAAGAGTCACCTGCAAGCTAGAAAAGCAAAAGCCTGACATGATCTCTGTAATATTCAATCAAGAGAAATACCTTGTCTACAAGGTTAAATTATCTATATTTACCACTAATCTAAAGCTTTTCTGTATGGCATCAAAACTCCCTTGTTGAAACACAAAATCTATGTAAACATCCACCTGTAAAAGATACTTAGCTCGGCCAGAGGAAAAATCATAAACAAAGAGAGAAAGAAAGTTAGAAGACAGGAAAACTCAAAAAAAGGAAAAGAAACAGAAATGGCTGGAATAAAAGCAAATAGGAAAAATTCCTGAGGAATGTAAGAGACATTGGGCTGGTCTCCTCAAGGCCATAGGCATCATGACAAACAAAAGACTTTATAAAGACAGGCAGCAGAGGTTGACTTAAGAATCATCAAAACAATACGAAGTTAAACAAAAAGAATTGCAAAGGCTGTGAAAGACGGCCCACCAGCAGTGAAAAGTCCCTCCCTTCCAAACAGAGTGAAGAAACATACCTGAAGAAAATAATCAGGTTGCTTGCCAGAAGTTCATTTTAATTATCGAGAATTGAACTACTGTTGATGTGTTATGATGACGGATGGTAGAATCATCTAATTCATTAGTTTTCACTTCGCTGCCTGAATACTGTATGCCGTAAGTCTTATTAAAAAACAGACTTAATCAGTGGTGAGAAAGGTCATCTGCCCATTTCATCCTGGCAGTTGTACTCCAGAGATCTTGCTGGAGGCAGAAACTCTACCTCACCTGAGAGCTACCAAGACTGTTTAAATGGGAGAAGCTTCTGGAAAGTGTGTGAGCAACAGCCAGGAAACACTGGCCAAGAAAATACTTTTCCTGAAGACCCACAGGAGATTCTGTAGAGTTTAGTGCCCATAAGCCACTGGATAGGGTGTGGGGGAGAAAATATTAAAGAGGGTCATCTGCTTTCAGAACTCTGTTTAATCTTTTTTAACCCAGAAGATTTCTGTTTTGTCTATCTTCCTTGCATGTTTGTATCTATAAAAAAAAAAATAATGGAGAAACTCTACTCCTAGCTTCTAGCCAAAAATCACAAAAAGTTGATTGGGAACAGCCAGCATGCTTTTAACACAATGAGACTTGTCACGAAGGTCATAAAGTATATTGGTATTCCCTGGTCAGATAACTTTATCTATGAAACTTTAGAGCCAAATACTTACACTTTAAATTAAAAATTATTTGTACAATAGGCATATGTAAGTACCTCATTTTCTGTACGTTTTTTTCCACAATTCATTAACTAGAATATTTGTGGAAAGTAATCACAGAAGCAGTGTGTACACAATTTAAACTAATTCCTTTAAAATCGGAAGAATATTCATAGAAATATGTTTGCTGTATTCATCCAATTCTAATTATTACTTACTTTTGACGTCTGTGGAAATCAGATAAAGTATTAAAATAGAGAGTCTGAAGGAGTAAAATATCATTCTTCCACTAGTACAAGATTAACATATTATCAAGTTACACTCTTTAGAAACAATGTAAAACTTTAACTAGAAATATTCGATTCAATTATATTGCAGGAAGCCATTGGCCTGCTTATTAGTATGATAAAAGTATGGAAATTATTGCAGTTTAAGAACACATGGAGGGGTACTAATATGTTAATTGCAATTAAAGCCTGATATCTGTTCCATGTAGGAAGTCCAAGTTTGAGGTGTTTTGAATGAGAGCAGAAATGTTAATTAATTAAAAGGCTTTTACTTCATATTACTAAGTCTTGCTGATGAATCTAGCAAGTAAGATGACTACTGCTGACAAAAAGACACCTAGCAAGCATACCGCTTCATGACGACAAGCCCAAAGATGCAGCAGTAACGTGATGACTACGCAAGAGTGTGGGTGCTTTTGCATCCCAACCACGCAGGCTATTTCTTAAGTCAATGATACCTTCCATTGCTCCCTCATTACATCATTGAAGCACTGCGATTTTAGGTAATTATGTAATTAGTGGCTTTGGGTACTGCCACCAGAGTCAAAAATACAAATGTTTCATGCTGAGAAGCAAAGAATATCCAGTCATTTTTGCTAATGTTAGAGAGGTTGGGGTAGAATCACGAAGCTGCCTACTCAAATAGACAAATCATGGAGAGAGGATGTTGTCCCTGGACCTTCATGCTCACCAGAATGTTCTCCCCAGAAGTCAGGACTCCTCTGGTTTGAGCTGAGTCCTTACAAAATATGCATGAACTACATTAGCTCTTTTTTTATTATATATCCTTCATTCAAGTAGCTTGTACCTTACAATATAAATTATTAAACTTCTTCCCACCAAACTGCTCTAAATTATATCACACTCAGCCTAAGTAGTGGTCAGCATGATTGATTATGCTTTATGCAAGCTGAAAACTATAACTACATGTTACAAGCAACAATAAAGAGAATATTGCAGGCAGCAGCTGCATCTGCCCAAAGCAAACACTTCATGCTTGCTGTGACAGCATCTGATGGAACACTCTTGTTATTTTTTTCCTTAGTAGTATAACCAACATAATCAAGGTGTTTTTCCTTCTTTCTCCCATTTCTTTGTACCTCTAATATAAAAGACATTGAAATACAGAAGAAACATGTTAGAATTAAAACACTTATGGCAAAGCATCATTCAAAAATTCCAGTAGCAAACAAAGTAACATAGAGAGATATTACTGGTGTATCCTTATTCTCCTTGGTGTTCCTACAAGCTGGCTCTTAGCAACGGGCCATTAATGTTCTTTGAATATAGCTAGAAATGAACTTGAACTTGAATATTCAGCTCTCCAGCATCTGCATAGAGGAGCTGGCAATCTTTGGTGAAAGTGATGCTGTGACTCCTCCTCCCTTTGAGCTGTCTGACACTCCTCTCCGCAGACAAACCAAGCTGCCATGTAGGTCACTGTTAGATGACCTGTGCTGTACAATAACCTTATGGTTAATACTGCATTTTGTATCTGAGCTACCAACCACGTGTTTGCAAACAGAGGTTCCCTCCTTTAAAAATGGTATAGACAGAAAACCTTCTTTAGGGCTGGGGGGAAGGAGGAAAGAGTCAGATACTAATTCTGTTTTCCTACTGTTTCATACTGCACACCTCTCTTTCAGTTGTACATGCTGATGTGTATGCATGCTGCAAGTTCCAAAACTGCAAAATAAAAGCGAATACTTTTTGCTTTACTTACAATGTTAGCAACTTTTCTTCCCAGGTCTTTCATTTTCCTCTTTAAAAGACACTCAAACATATATCAATAGATTTCTTTGTGATTCTAACTAACAGAGTTATATATTTTTTTCAGCAGTAGTAGGTGTTGAAGAATTTGAATTGAAATTTGAAGATTCCTGGCTCCCAGGCCAGCAGGAGATGAGGTTTAATTGCTTGGAAATACATTTTCACAGCTGATACTGGGGAACAGAAAAAGTCTGTATGTCAAGAGCCTCTAAACTAATCATTTAGCCATAACATGCACCACCCCATACCTGGGGACAATGTAACTGTTAACAGCTTGAAGCTGTTGAAAAAATACACCAATGAAAAGGTTTCCTCTATTTTTCTAATGCTATTCTTCACCCTGAATAAACTAATAGAAGAGAAATGTCTTATTTTCAGTTCTGTCAGTTCAGATGAAAACAATTGTGTGTTCCCCTAGTTTTAGCATTGGAATTTATTAGATCTGAGACTGTTCATTAAGGTAACAATTTTGAAGTTGCTCGGTTGTTAATACACTGCCTGTATAAACTCAGGGGCTGCCTGTTATATCTGGTTACACTCTGGAGACTTGAGATTTGGTTTCCAGCACTACAGATCAGGTCAAAAATTGCAATAACAATTAGCCATTAGTCACTAGATCTCAATATACCACAATAGAAGGTCATTTCTTCGGAGCATTTTCTCCCTGGTAAGGAAGAAGAAACATAGGAAACTGTCAAGCTTTTGAAAATTGGGGTATGGAAAAGCTGAGTATGGCTTCTGAGAAGATAACAGGGATAAAGCTTTATATTTCTTTTTGAGCTTACTGTTTTACCATGGGGCAGGATCTGCATATATTGACAGTGTCTAGCACAATAACAGTTAGTCTTCTTTTTTTCAAATCTCAGTGAAATGGAAAATCTATCTAATCTCACCAAGAATCAAACAGATTGTTCCTGCCTCGATACAGGTATGCGAGAGAGACACTGAGAAACTTCCCCTGTACAACGTCCTACTTCTTGCTGCTATAATTATTCCTTTCCTACCACTTACATGAAGGACGGAGCAGAGGCACGGGTCTGCCTTTTTCAGTGTACTTCACTAACTAACCTTTTGCACCCACCAGCAAAGCAGCCAGCAGCTCCCCTCCCTCATTAACGCTGCAGAGCGGCACCAAAGAGCGTTTGCGAGCACGGGAGCCGCAGTGAGCAGGGGAGCCCAGCTTCTGTGCCGCTGCTGATTCAGGCTCTGAAGCAGACAAGGGAGTAAATGACACTCATGTAGGGGGGTGCTCTCCTGCCACGTAGAAAACCCCATAACAACTCCCTTTCACCAAAAGGGTGTCAATACTCTGTAAGCCCAGCTGGGCTTGAGCTTTGCTGGTCTGTGAAAGGAGCAGCCAACTGTGAGGTGCTTGGGTTACCTAGCAAGACTTTGCTTCCTGCTCTCCAGAAGAAATCTTTTATTTTAAATCTGTAAGAGCCTATAAAACACATAAGCATGAGATATGACTGAGATGTTGTTGGTTAGTTTTCTAATTCAAGTTGTTCAAAGAACGAGGAGGATATAGATGAATATTTAACTCACCACCAGGTACCACTTGAGAGTATCAAGTTGGCAATGTTCCCTTAAAATAAAAATAAAAAAAGTTGAAAAGTGGAATTGCTGTTGCATTTCATAAGGAGTCAGCTATTTCCCTGTGAACTGATCAAAGGCGTAGGAAGAAAAAGGGTGGTGCAACTCAGTTTTGTTAAGGAAGCTAATCAATGACAAAGAAAGTGGAAAGACATGACAGGTGAAAGAGTAGATAGCATTTCAGATCAGATCCTTATTTTTAATGGACAGTAGCAGCAGAAAAAAGAGATTGTAAGGGAAGCTTCAAAACTTAGAGAATGTATATTGTGAATTGGTCTTACCTCAAAACAGTATTTGTAATTAATATAAACAGAGAAGGGATCTCATGCCTGTTGGTAGCCTGGCTAACAATCAGTTGACAGATAGTTAACTATAGAAAGGTCAAAGGTCAGGGCTTTTAATCTATAGGTTGATGATCCCTTGGGGACTGTGTGGTGTGAAAAAGAATTTGGTATGCTTGATGCTATTATAGGCATGATCAGCCTGTCAGAATCCATTAGCACTCACTTTTCCTTCAAATAAGCATTAAACTAGCTTTTGGTATGATTTTTTCAAAGCAGATTTCTTATCATTCTTAGTAATCCTTCACAAGCATGAAACATTTCATTCCTTATATGATAAAAAGTGATTTTTCGGGAACTGGTAAAACGCATGCTATATTCTTCAATTAGGTCTATTTAGCACATTGAATATATTTCTGATAGGCTTCAAGTTAAATGGAAGACTTTACAGAGAAAAAATGGTCTTATTGAAAATGCATCTTAATGTGTGAGACACGGTGTTATCTTTTGTAAGTTCCTTGTTTATAGCATGACAAAGACCAAAACAAACCTGAATACTCTATTTAAAAGAAAGTCAGAAATATTTTTAGTCCTGTTTTATTGCTTTTAGACCCAAAGTGTTTTAACTTGACATTTTCTCTGAATATTTTAGGAGATGTTCTTTGACTCTCTAGATAGCTCTAAGGGAGAGAAGCTTCATTTGTTTTTAAAATTTGTTCATTGTAGTTTCAAAAACAATTCTTATAATGACCTTGAAACTAAAGAAACTTGAGAGTTTTTTTGCTACACGACATTCATTAGTGAGTAATGCATAAAGAATGCTAATACTATGCAGTTGAAATATGTGAAGAACTGTATTTTTCCATTATGTTAAAAAGTAAGACGTGTAACTTAAATGACAAGAAGGTGCAGCATATCTACCTAGAATATTCTGAAAGCTTGTGTTAGAGTTAAGGTCAGTTAGGAAAATGTAATAAAAGTAAAATGAAAACAAATTTCTTAGCAGATAATAACATATTTATAGCAGTTACATAATGCTGAGTTCAAGTATGATTTAAATCTCCTAAGTAAAAAGCTATTACGTGCAGCTTTGAATCTGACTTCTGTCAGCTTCAGAACATGCATCCGACCATACATTTCCATCCCATATGTCAACCTTTAAAAATAGGTTTGGAAAATAGAATGAAATCTTTTGATGTTCTCTGTCATAGCTTTGGCTGTTTATAAAAAAATCAAATCAATGCTTCCCAATATGTAATAAATCTTGACTTTACTTCCCCATAGATTACATCTGTATCTCCAGAAAGGCTCAGTCAGTCTGGTTCATTTGATGGGCAGATGCATGTCATGCAATACTTGATGAGAAACTTGTGAGCATACTTAGGCCATGTCTACTTTGAGCTGTCAGATGGATTTCTCTTGGGTATCTTTTCTTTTGCTGTGCATCAGAGCAAAATAATATTTTATTGTTGGTCATAATTAATAATTCATTGAAATGCACCAAATGAACACACAAAAAAAAAATGTGGATATAAATCTTATTAGGTCCCTGGATAAAGTCACAGTATGCTTTTGCATTTTGAATTTCCAGGCATATATTATATCATCCAATATTGGAACAAGCTGAGAAATGTAATATAAAAATTTGATAAATTGCTTTCTGTCTGTAAATGAGAAAACAGACTTGTAAAATGTGAAATGAACCATTCTGGCAAAGTAGAATTTGAGCTTAGAGTGTAAACACTTGAGTTAATGGCTAGGGTATCTCTGAGTCTCAGAAGCTGCGGTACACAGGGAGGGTGAAAGTGAGGTTATGGAAGCTCTTCAATATTTTACTTTGAACTTCCTTACAGGCCTTAATTAGACAGATTACCTGTTATGCATGGTGCAATGTGCTGAACAGTTTTAAACCGGCTTGTCCTCAAGGCAAATGGAAGGCAAAGTCAAAAAGAATTACACTCTACACAAATAACAATGATCGTGCTATTAACCGTTATGGTAAAAAAGCGAAACCCTCCCAGCCCATACACTATTTAATTTTTAACTTCACCTAGTACAAAATAGTTTGTTAAATATTTACTGACCATTTGAATTTATGTACCTAACCTGTCCACCTCTTCAATGCCTCAATCTGTGTGAAATCATAATGACATTTAATGTTGTAATTACTTGAATTTTTCTGATTTATGTTGCTTTGTATCTAAGAAAATGTGACATTGTAATGCAAATTTCTCTGACATGAAAATTAATAAATGCTTTCTTTATTTTAGTTCCACTGAAGAGAGAAATGGATTTTTTTAAATTCCAAGTTCAATTCCATACCTATGTTAGAAAGCACAGAGGAACAGTAAGTATGTTTACTGATGGATCCAGGATACAAGTGTTAACTTGCTGTATATATGCTAAATTCCTGAATCTATTTAATCGGTTTATTCAGCCAGCCACCTACAGGGAAGGTCACCATGTCAAGCAATCCTGAATGGTATTTTGTGTGAATTGGGAACAGAACTTTTTAAAGGCCAGAGGTTTAGGAACATAAACCAGATGTGCTCATTTGAAATAGTCTACTTATTAAAAAAAGGTCAAACACTTAGATCTTTTTTAAATCTTACTGTCAGACACACTCCATAGAACTAAGAATTTTACTGTTCTGAATGGTATGAATTTCACCGATTTCTTAGATGAAATATGTCTTCTGATCTTTGCCATAAATGCATCACTTCCCTATTTATAGTCTAATATTGCATCTAAGAATTTTACTAATTAAATCAGATGAATATTTTTCAAGGTGATTATTTTTAAAATCCCTTTTCATGTTTTTATTTTTATCATTCAGAATTACTGCAAGTAGTTAATTCATACATTGGTTTACAAAACTGATTTTCCAGGCAATAATTTGCACACCATAAATCTAGATAATGGTGTAGTTAGTGTGAAGATGTTTGTTGGTTTTGGGGAGGGGGTTCTCTCCAGATATGCATGTCTAAAGATTAATCTCTTGTCCATAGGAGTCAAACGAAATGTCATTTAACTATTAATGTAATTTAACTCCATTGGTCTGCCTGCTAAACTATTTTACTGAACTGCCTATGTTTACTGGGAGGATCTTATTTATTGCTGTGCTCAAATCTGTGAACAGGAATTTTTAAGACCTTTCCAGAAGAAAAATATCAAAAGTGTGAATCAACCAACTTGCAAGATGTATGCGGGGAAGGAGTCAAAACTTTTTCCAACTTCCACCCAGGGTACTGAATATTAAACTGAGCTCTATCCATTCTGCTTCAACAACCTGCCAGCTGAATGCTCAGAAGTAGCTCAGATCAGCAGATGCTGAAAGCATCCCTTCTCCTCCCATTCTCAGCCCCACCCTTCTTGCCAGAGCCCCTCAAAGGAACAAAGCAGAAAAAAGGAAAAAAAGATACCTGATATGGTAATCAAAAGTTACAGCAGAACAGAGAAAATGAGACACCTGGCTTTGAGAACATACAGCAAAGGATGTATAACTGATTGATTGACTCTAAATGTCTGTAGTTCCACTTTCACTGGTATGAATTAAATATCTATGGACGATTTTCCTATTTCAACTACTTCATGTTCTTGAAGGTGGTAGGAGCCCTGGAGTTGTAATGAACAAAAAGGAAATCCACTGGTTGGAGATGATGCTTTACCTTCTGCTTGAGCTACATCACTCTCTGTCCCTCACCAGCACTGAGTAACTACACAGAACAAGAACAACCTCAACCAGATAATGGGCTGCTACAAAAACAAACAAAAAACCAAACACACACCCCCCCCCAAATGAACATTATTGAGAATGCTTTTGCTTATGTTATGTTCAGTTGGTTTGTTCTGTCATACATTTGAATAACATTTTTTGCAGAGTGTTCTTTATTCATAGTGAACTGCAGACGACTTTCCATTTCTAGGTCAGAAACATTATTCATCCTTCAATGTACATCTCCATTTTTTAAATACTTGAATGAAATTCTGGGTGGTACCTATTTAAATTTACACAGAAGTAAACCCAAAGCACTGGTACATTTTCAGTAAATGTTTTCCTGCAAAGGATTATCATAAAATATTTTTTATTTTCTCTTAAGGGCACTGCAATTTGTTTTTGTATCTTTTGAAAGGTTAAACAAGTGTTTTGGAAATATTTTTTCTTTCTGATATAACATCTGAGCAGAATATATCTAGCATAAGCCATTTCCCAAGAGCCTTCCTTGGATTCCTAGTGTTATTTCTGAGAAGAAGAATCACAAATTTTGTCATATTTGATAAGCTTAGAGCTTTCTTCTAAATTGTCCAATAAGAAGACAAACTTTAAACAAATTTATTGTTTAAATTGATTAAATTTAATTGATTAAATTGATTAAACTGATTCTATATTTTTATGGAGATTTCATAGACCATAAGTAAAAAAATATTTGAGAAAAAATGAAAATTCTGTCTACCACTGTTAATATTTTTTATAGTTACATGTATAATTTCAAGCTACAAAACCACAAATAAATGAGGCAGATAGTCTAAGAACCTCCTTCTAGTACTATTGATCTTTATTATTAATGTTGTTATTATTTCTTAAAAAACAGATAGTTTAACTGACCTAGTTTCTTCTTTGGATAGTTTGTTGATCCAGCATATTTAAATGTTAAACACTCTTACACTCCCAATGATAAAGCGTAGAAAGTTTTGGGGTTTCTTAATCAATTTTATTAATTGGAACTGTGTATACCTGACACATGAGTTTCAGAGGTTGAGTCCATGGAATTTCCTTTATTTTTAAGTGTGTGAATGATGAATTGGTTCATTATTACACTAGTATTAATTCAGTCTTCTATTTAAGGATTAAACACAAGGACTGTTTAAGGTTAAATATTCTGCTGAATATTTAGGAGAGTTTATTTTTTTAAATGACAGTCTTTGTACTTGATTTTTTTTGTATTTGTTGATTTAATAGTAAATGAGAGACGTTGCTCTATTTCAGGGGCAAAATAACACATTTTCTTTTCAGAAGGCCTGTTCGAAAACAGTTCACAGAAAAAAATACACGCTGTATCAAAATTTCAGGGCTGTAATAGCTATAGTAACTGCAAAGAGAAAAGTATTTCTGTGCCTTTTAAAATGTCCACTTCAGTATTTCCTACTTTTCCCAAACAGACACTATATTTTAATTTTATTTCAACCCAATTAAAGTAGCAATATCAAAATTCATCATGGTATATGAGACAGTGTGGATGAGACTCATTCAATTAATGGAAGGTCATGAGAAAATGCAAGTAAGTATATTAAATTAGAACATATATCTTTAGTTTATTAATCTGTCATTATTTGCTTTATTGTTTTCAAAAGCCTGTTTTGGTTCTCAGTCAAGAGAAAAAATAATTAGCTTGGTCTGCAGAAGAGGGGTTATACTAGCATGAAGCTTAAAAAGGCATCTGATGGAACATTGCTATTACACGGCTATCCAAGGAGAAGGCTTAAACACCCAGAGTAGAGTAGTTCAGTGATGAACTGTGACTAGATAATGTGAAAAGTTCCAAAGGAAAATTTAAAAGTACGTGAAGCAAAGTGAGATATTAGAGGGTATATTCGGTTTGCATGGCAACGTTTTGGTGGGGGGGGGTAGAGGGGTGGCTGCTGTGAGAAGCTGTTAGAAGCTTCCCCTATGTCCGATAGAGCCAATGCCAGCCGGCTCCAAGACGGACCTGCCGCTGGCCAAGGCTGAGCCCATCAGCGACGGTGGTAGCACCTCTGGGATAATGTATTTAAGAAGGGGGAAGAAAAAACCAACCCCGACACAAACTGCGGCTGGACAGAGGATTGAAAATATGTGAGGAACAACTCTGCAGGCACCAAGGTCAGTGAAGAAGGAGGGGGAGGAGGTGCTCTGGGCACCAGAGCAGAGATTCCCCTGCAGCCCGTAGTGAAGACCATGGTGAGGCAGGCTGTCCCCCTGCAGCCCATGGAGGTTAATGGTGGAGCAGATATCCACCTGCAGCCTGTGGAGGACCCCACGCTGGAGCAGGTGGATGTGCCCAAAGGAGGCTGTGACCCCATGGGAAGCCCACTCTGGAGCAGGCTCCTGGCAGGGCCTGTGGACCCATGGAGAGAGAGGAGCCCACACTGGAGCAGGTTTGCTGGCAGGACTTGTGACCCCATGGGGACCCATGCTGGAGCAGTCTGCTCCTGAAGGACTGCATCCCATGGAAGGGACCCACGCTGGAGCAGTTCATGAACAACTGTAGCCCATGGGAAGGACCCACATTGGAGAAGTTCATGGAGGGCTGTCTCCTGTGGGAGGGACCCCACACTGGAGCAGGGGAAGAGTGTGAGGAGTCCTCCCCCTGAGGAAGAAGAAGCAGCAGAGACAATGTGTGATGAACTGACCACAACCCCCATTCCCTGTCCCCCTGTACCACTCGGGGGGAGGAGGTAGAGAAAATTGGGAGTGACGTTGAGCCTGGGAAGAAGGGAGAGGTGGAGGGAAGCTGGTTTAAGATTTGGTTTTCTTTCTCATTATCCTACTCTGATTTGATTGGTAATAAATTAAACTGATTTTCCCCAAGTCAAATCTGTTTTGCCCGTGACGGTAATTGGTGAATGATCTCTCCCTGTCCTTATCTTCACCCAAGAGCCTTTTGTTATATTTTCTCTCCCCTGTCCAGTTGAGGAGGGGAGTGATAGAGCGGCTTTGGTGGGCACCTCGCATCCAGCCAGGTTCAACCCACCACAGATGGTATGCTGGAAAGCTATAAGAGAAGCTGGATTCAGCAGACCCATCTCAGTTGTATCTGCCCTTCTGTGGGGAGCACCCTGCAAATGGAAAAGAAAATACTGCCGTAGCTTGGGTTTTCTGACAACCCCACCTTAGCAGTGAAGATATAAACTGCTGTTTCATATTCTCTGACCCATGAAACCTAATTATCTCCTTTTCCTGGTTAAATTGATATCAAATCAGGCACCTTCACATTTTCCAGTATTGCTTCTGAATCTGTGCTTCATTCTTGTTCTTGGATAGGAAAAGTTGACCTTACTGATATGAATTTGGAATAACCCCAGTGAAGGTCAGCAATACCTGGAATAACATCCTTTCTAATGTAATTTAATTGGTGTTGGTTGTTCAGAGGTTTCTACCAGTATAGTGCTGGCCTCACAGGGTCAAGGTCTTGATCTGAATCACTGGCAAAATGCTCACTGAGCTGCCCAGAACAGGGATTTTGCTATGTAGTCTGTGCGATGCTAAGGTCTTTGAACATATTACACGTATAAAATATTTTTTAAAAAAACAATATTTCAAGCATTTTCTGTAATTGTGTTCTTCAATTTTTTAATCATTTTTCAATAAGCTCTTTGACCTATTCAGTATAATGATTTCAGAGACAGTAGAGCATTACAGTCCAGGATTTTATTGTATTAGGTACCGTGCAAATGGGAAAAAGGTGTGTCTTTACCCAAAATAATGTTATTCTTTTCCACTTTCTCTGACAAAATATTTTAGGCTGTTCACAGTTATCTGCCACCTGTGCACTTTAATACTGCTTCCAATTACAGCAAAGTAAATGTATGCTGTAAAAACCTCTGCTGCTTTATATTCTGTGCCTCACCTAACAATCCTCTGCCCTGTTTGCCTTTTGTACTGCTGTTACGCTCCGGACTGATGGTTTCAATGATTTTCCTCATCCTGATCATTGTGCTGGATGATTGTTCTGTTAAACTCAGAGTCCCTAGATTGGTTCCTTGCTTCATGCCTAATTATTTTATACTTATCTCATGCTTACACAAACTTATCTGAACCTCTCTGGCTTAAAAAAATAGTGGGGTTCTCACAAATAAGGAAGCTGAGAAGCTTTTTTGGTTAGCAATTTACGAGTTACAAGAGGGTCCTTTAGCAGTTTTAGAGAATTTTATTGATAGTGAAGAAGTCATTCCATCAGTCAGTTGGATCCTTGCTAGACTCAGACACACTCCCAGTTCTCCGTCTCATCACCTTTTGAAAAACATTGGCTTTTGCATGAAAAGAATACATATTGTGGAGCTGCTGTGTTTTCAGCAGCGTACTGGCAAAGGTGGTACTATACAGTTGTCAAATTTTTCTGATTGAGCACAGAAGTGTGAAATAAAACTCTTTCAGATAGCTCTAATATAAAAGAAAAGTGCTTCTACAAAAACATAGTTTTGGAAGTTCTGGTTGTTAATTTACATGACTGTTTTCATGACCTTTTTGGATATAGGAGAGACGTTTAATATTAGGTTATTTCTAAAGTTATTACAGGCCATATAATCTGCTGGACTCCATGGGTTTTATTTGTTTTTAGCTGAATTGTTCCATCCATTTTTATTTCTTGAGAATATTACAAATATTACGTTCTAAAAAGCTGTAAAGTATAAATGTTGCCAACACCTAGGACAGTGCACGTTCTTTGCATTGGATATAGTTACTTGTCCAGCTGAACCTCTAAAAGTCCATAGCACCAGAAAAGGTCTAAGAAAAAGTATATGCAAAATTGAATCTGCCATCCAAGAAGGGAAAGTCTCAATCCCACTCCCCAAAGCATTATTGATGAATATTTTTTTGCTTAAGTACTGTTTAATACAACTGTTAAATGCTTTGTGCTACATTTCCTTCTAGCAGTCAAACTTATTCCGCCTCTTTGTCAATTTACAAAATACATCATCCTTGAGTCACCTTTTGAAGCAAGTTTACTGCTCCAGTATATATATTCTAATAATTAATGGAATAATAAAGTAAGGCTAGATTTGACTATGTGCCCACTGAAAATGTAAGAAAGAAAATTAACTGGAGCTGTTTTCATTTTAATAATATAATGGAGCCAATTTTTAAAATATAAATTTAGCATTTAAAATATTTTTTCTTTTTTGTACTTTCTTTTAAATTGAGGTTAGGTATTTTAATCACCATTGTAAGGTACTGAAAAACACACTCCATAAAAATGTCGCTTGTGCACTAATATAAATTGTGTTCAAACTAAGGTTTTGTAAACTGTGAATCACTGGTTTGGATTAACCTTATAAGCAATCATTAAAATCCTTTATTTAGCAGTGATTTAATCTTTACTGATTTCACTTATAAATCAAGTTTTCTGTTGAACAGAGCTTAGACAGTTCATATCCTGAGAGGCAGCAAGGGAAAAACTTGCAAAGAAAATCCCAACAGATATCAGAGACACTTAGAATTAGAATTAGAATTAAAGAGGGAAATTAACTGCGGCAAAGACGGATTGTTGTTTTCCTGTTTTGGTTTGGTCTGTTCTTCTTTCTAGCAAGATGCTCCTTTGTAGTCCTGCTGTTGCCGAGGTCCTCACTTACTACTTTGCTCTGGAGATTTACTACTGTTGAAACACTGTCTTTATGTCTTTGTGGTGAGAAATTATGTTCCATTATATTTAGGGTTTTAAGATTTGATTCTGCCCAGCACAGTGCAGAACGTGCAAATGGTTCTTTTATTGACTTGGTAGCAAAATTACACTTGGACTTAAGTGCCTTACTGGATAGGGGCTTCCTGTGGAAAAAAATCAGAAATACTACTTGAGAACTGGTGAAATCATTCCTACCAGTAAAACGTATTTTACTCATCAAGATGAGTTCAGTTCATAGTACTCCTTAACCTTTTGTCCCTCATATTCCTTGCTCATGTTCAATTTGCTTAATTTTGTTTAACCACTTGCTGAAGAAAAAATATAGCAGGTATACTTGCAGTGCTGTTTAGAACATCTAGCCCGTCTTGACATTTTGCATCCTAGCAAAATTGCAATTATAATGCTGTTAAGTATACCTAACATGCCCTGACGCTCCATTTAGAAGAATGAACATGGCGTTGAAGACTGTTTTCCAAAAACACTTATGTTCCTGCAGTATGCATAGGAAAAATAATTCAGCAATTCAGTTTGGTTTTGAAACCAAACTTCACAGTGTTTTAAGAATGTTTATTACAGAAATAGAACATGCATTTAACAGAATAGAGATGCAGCTAGAATTTCCTAAACACTTTTCCCCTTACAGTGTTGACAGGAATCTTTTTTTTAAAAAAAAGAATAGCAAGTAAATGCTAATCAGAAATGTAAACTCTCCTTCGTATACCAATAACCTATTTCACTCTAAATGCAGATATTTTTGGAAGGTTCACTTATGTGAACAAAAGTGTGTTGACATGAATATTTATCAAAAATGAGTAAGAATCATAATCTTTATTAAATCTGAACAGGTATTTGAATATACCGTTTCTGCAGTCTTTCTATTTCTGCATGGCTGAATGAAAGACAAGATTTAGCAGTGTAACCAATGACTGATGGCATGGAAGAGCAGAGTTTAACTCCAGTCTCAGGCTTAGTCTTCCTCCAGGACACTTGGCAAAATCCTAACTAAGCACCTGAAACCTTCTAGAGTTCGGTCATTTGTCTCTGTGACTTAGTTCCTGTTTGCAAAACAAATTTAATTGCACTTCCTTACTCTATAGGATTGTTGTGACAATATGTACATTAAAGATTGAGGACAATGGGGACTGTACGAGCACAGTCAACACCCAGCGGGTTGGCCATGCATACAGCTGCATACTGATTAGGCTGTAAACTCTGCAGCGTGGAGCCTGCTAGCTCTGCCCTTCAGTCTGGAAACTCCGCTGAACTCCAACGTAGGGAGGTACCACACATGTTTGCTTTCCCTTTCCTCAGCGTGTTTGGCACTGTCTGAGCATGCATATTTAGCATTTCTACTTAGGACTCTTAACATGTCTTGACACTTGCAAGAAAGTCAAGAATAATGCAGACTCTCGTTCGTGACATCTGGCCCTCAGTGTCACTCTTCCTTCCTCTACTCAGCTAAGGAGAAAAAGTCTTAGAAAGCACCACAACTCCCCTCTAGGCCAGCTCTTTGACAGGTTGTGAGGTCCTAATAAGAAGCACAACTCTAGATTACTTTGGTATAGCCTCAAAGAAGTGATTGGAATGAAGAAACGTGTCTCACATTACTCAGGTTTGTTCAAGGGAGTCTTAATGTCAGCCCTAAACAACAGCACAGACATCACCTACAACTATACTAGACATAGGACAGAAAATACAACTTATCAGCCAATTGAGCAGCCTGCCTCTCCAATGTCCATGCAGTGTTGGTGAGTCTGCCTTGGAAGAGCACCTGAAAACATGACCCAGCTTTCACAGGTACAGAGAGCTTCTGTAGAGCAAGGAACATCCTCAATAGTACATAAATACTTTTTTTTTTTCCTCTTAGTGCATTTCTCTTTACTGTCTATTAAGATTGCTATTGGCACTATATCTTATTAGTCCTGGGTTGCCAAAATCCCAAAGCCCTTTTGGGTGCTAAAAATCTGTTATTGTGGTATTTATTCCAGAGCTGCAGACTGGACAAACAAGGGAATAGGGTAAGATTTACTCTGGTAGGCTGAGAATTTTAAATAAACTATGTTTCACTGAATATATGGATTTTAAATTACTTTATTAGAACTTTCATTTAAGTGTTTCCTAAAATCTTATCGTGATATTATTAACAACGTACAAACTTTGAAAATTGAAAATGCAGAGATAAACAAATTGTTTGTTACAAAAAAGGCCTTGCAGGTCTCTGGGGAAATGGAATATTCTAATGTCTGTTTATACCAGCAGAAATAAATTTTATTTGGTAAACATAATGTTAGTCATTTCCAAACATGAAAAAATGTGGGCCTTTTTTTATTTATTTCAAAGACTTTGCATTGCACTTTGAATTTATTTGAGTTAAACTGAATTGTAGCATATTAAGACTTTGGCTGTAAACAGAAATTCCCTTCCATGTACACACAGGTTTTTCTTCTCCGCATTTCTCTTCTTCTTTTTCCTTCCTTTTTTGCTCCTTCCTTTCTTCTTTCCTTCCTTCCTTGCTTCCTTCCTTCCTCTCTCCTCCCCACTTCCCCTCTTCCTCTCCTTTACTCCTCTCTTTCCCTTCTTCTTCCCTGTTTTGACTTTCCTTCCCTCTCTTTCTCTTTTTCTTTTATCTTTTTGCTTTTCTTTTCTCTTTTCTTTTTTCTTTTTTTCTTTTCTCTTTTTTCTCTTTTCCCTTTTTCTTTTTTCTTTTATCTTTTCTCCTTTTTCTCTTTTCTCTTTTTCTTTTTTTTTTCTTTTTTCTCTTTTAGACTTGGGGACATTTAGTATGAAGGCGTTACTTACTTTTCAAATACCTATCTAATTTTCAGTAGGACACACTGGAAAACCAAAGTGAACAATCTGAAGTGACTGCCTAAAGTCAAAGTCTCTGAGTCATAGTTTCCAATTAATTTTTGTAGTGAATTGACTTTTGGATGAAGACTCCCTTTCCGTTTCTCATGGCAAGCTTTGAAATGTTTTAACTTTGGCTTCCAAATCATGAGAAAGAAAAATCAAATATCACATTGCTTCTTAGTGTATGTGGGCAGAGCATGACTGTGGTCTGAGCTATTAGGAAAAAGCAGGCTTCAAATGATTTCAGAAAGTAGCAGTTATTTCAGGAATGGTGGGAATTATCAGAACAACATGAAGGACAAAAATAAAAGGTAAAAAATTGGGTTGCTCAATGTGTTCTCCTGTAGTGAAGACCTCTTCCATTTGAAAAACATCACAAATATTAAAGTGCTTTAGGCTCTGAGGTATTTGCTTGGCATAGCTGTCAACAAGTTAAAACGTGCACTATATGCTGTGGTGTCCATCAGTCCCGCACAGTGAGACCATCATTAAAGAATAATATAAAGTCTCGTATTACTGCAGACAGCTAAGTTTTATAAGTTCTTTAAGAATAACAAGGAAGATGACTTCAGGAGAAAGGGACATAAGACAAGAGCTAAGTTTAGCATGTATCTAGTTTTAGATACTTGTCCTTATCCTGTTATGCTATCGCCAGATTTCATGCTTCACTTTTTGGCTCCATTGGCTATTATCATTCAGATTATAAATATCAAACCTACATGTCTCAGGTAATGGTACTCAAATTATAAATAACAAGGAAATCTGTAATCAGTTTGAAGAATTACTAGGCTGTCATCTTCCTAATAAACCACCATAAGAAGTAGGTCATGTCTTAAAAATATTAATCAGAAAAACATTGAAATTACTTTCTTTTAATTTTCTGTTTGTTGTGAAACAAATTATCAAATTGATATTTTAAATAAATTAATATTTTCCAGAAAACACAATTTGATGGTCATTCAGATTAAATTAGATCTTTGCTTCTAAATTCGGAAAAGTGCATTTTCCCACACTCTCTTCTTAAAAAAAAAAATGTCCAATTCTATCCACCTGATTAATACAGCGCGGTTGCTGTACCATAGTGCAGCCAAGGGAGAGATGGATTAATATGTCAGCTAAAATTGACAGTAGGATGACTAGTAACCTGCTTGATATAATTCCATGGGGTTTCAGGCCTTCTAGGTGAATGCTTATAGCCAGAAAACTTGGGTTTAAGTAAATGTATGCAACTGCTGAAGTAGCTTTTATTCTGACACAGAATACTAAAATTAGGAGTTTCGTTAAAAAAAAAAAAAAGTTAAATTAATTCTTCTCTTAAACAGTTATTAGAGGAAATTTTTCTATTTTATTCCGGGGACAGACTGGTCCTCGGTGCTTGCTTAGAAAAGATGGAATTTTTAGAATAAAAGGACTGGTGATATAAAATGTATTGATCATAATGTTAATGCACGTGACAAGGCACTTAATTTTTAATGCCAGCTGATATGTAGAGAAAATAAGGAAAAAAACCTGGAAACAGATGCAAAATGCCTATAGGAGTGGGTGTTTGGTAGGATTTCCTAAACATCCAAGCAGGTGACATTATAAATGCAGGTGCTATCAATGGTAGTTATGTGTCAAGTGAGGTTTATAAAATATCTACTTTTCTTTCCAAAGACAGCTGAATTCTGGCCCCTAGTGTCCTGTCCAGCCAGGTGTTAAATGTCTTGGGATGTGGCCGGGGTCCAGCCCCTCAGGAGAGAGAGCTGGGTGAGTACATACCACATGAGAATCAATTCCCAGAGCAGTTGTTTTGCCCATCTTTGCTTCATAGTCCAGACTTGGGTCAGCCAGCTGGCTGTTTAGGAAAGAAAGTGAAGTACAAGACGGAGCTGGTTCAAATTCAAGCCTTGCCCTTCAAGGCAGTATGAAAGCACTGGTAAGCAAAACCTGTGTAGACATTGCTTCAGGCTTTCCCTGCTGTGGTTATTTCATTCTATTCAGTGTTTTAGGTGAAAATCAGTTCCTATGGATATAGCCTCATATCCATAAGGTTTGCATTATTTTTGTTTAAAGATGCAATGTATAGTAGCTTATATGGCATTAAAAAAAAATGTTTTGGGATAATAAGGTAAAATATACAACTACGCGTAAAGAGGCTCCATCTCTCTCACGCAAGAGTCCAAGTGCAGTCCAAACACATGTTGCAAACAAAACCAAAAGAGGTATGTTGCAGACTAAGCTTCATGTCACTAACTGTGCCAGCAATCTAATATCCAGAATTTAAACTAAATTTTTGCAAGTACATTGATTGATGCCTCCTGCTTATTGTCAAACACTAACTCTTCTACCAGTGCTCTCATTTGCACTATCTAAACAACTATGTTTCACCCTTCATTCAGAGAATGGCCTTTTGTAACCAAGAAGAAAATAGTGGCAAGAACTTCTTTTTAATGGTGTGAGGTAAAAATTCTATTCAATCTGCAATAACAATCGTTTTATTTCTATGAGTTTGTTTTCTGAAAGGTATAAATTTGTCACCTCTGGTGTTCTGAAAGACTTATCATACAGGGCCATAAAAAATGCAGCTCTTTTGCTTAGATAATGTATAATTAGAGATAGATCTCCAATGAATTTAACACCCACCCTCACGGAGGTGCCTAGAGTGCATTGTCATTGTCATAGTTGCTGCTAGTAATGAGGAGCTGCAGCTCAACCAGCCAGGGTAAGGCACAAGGCACTTTGATGTCCTGCCCCTCATCTGGCAGATTTGGAGTTTCTAACAAGAAAGGCAACGAAGTGCTGGCACAAGTGGTCCCTGAGGAGCTGGTGGGCTCCTTGGCCCCAGGGCAGGTAGCACCTTCCTCTCTACCAGGAACTGCCTGGGAACATCGAGGCCACACATCTCACCTTCACCTTGATTTAGTTAGACCCTAAAATTAAGCACATTATTTAGAGATTGTAATGCTTATGTCTGATAGAGAGATAAAGTGTTGAACATCTGCAAGCACAGGAAGATTTTATGAAGCCAGACGCTGCCCATTAATTACACTTGGCCTCTTTTCATATGATGTCCCAAGGCTCCTCATGTAACTACGAAGGCTGGAGTTTTGGTATGTCTCCAGCAATGACTGTAAATGAAACAAAATTTGATTTGCTTTAGATTGGTCATCAGTGCAGAGGGTGGTGGCTTTGGCTACTGAGATCTAAGGTGTTCAACCTAGGGAAAACATTTGTAAAAGATTCAGCTGGAATTAATCATTGGACTGAGCCTAAATATGTATAACAATTCATTTTCGTCTTGGTTAAGACTGAAATATCCTAACACACAGTGGAACACTAGTAATTTGGAGTGTTTGAGCAAAGGGAAAACATTGGACAGTGCAGAACATGTTAGTACATAAGATGCCTTATTTTTCTCAGGTGAGAGTTTCTCTGGAACTCCAGCAAAAAACCTTATAGCAAGTGATGAATGCAACCAAAAAGTTCCATGGAAAAGTATTAGGTTTCTATAGAATTTACTCCTAATTTTTAGAATTTCAAGGGGAACTATGCCTTCTTCATATTTGTTAAGCCTGCTACAATAATCTATAGCACTGTTGTGCATTGTTCTGTACTTAAATCCCTTGGGTGGTTAAAAATTTGGCTGGAATAGATATTTCCTATTACTTTTTGTAGGGCTTTCCCATAGAATCTGACAGCATTTGTAGAGAATGTTAGGATGCACTAATCATGGCCAAGACTTTAGCTTAAAAAAATTTTTCTTGATTTCACATACACAGAAAAATGGCCAAACTGAGAATATAGTTCAGATGTAGTAAGCTCTCAGCTCTCTTCCTTAGCCATTGGATAGACAAATGTTCCATTATTAACAGTATACTTAAATGTATAATATATTAATATCAATTTTGTAGAACATACAAACAAAATTGGCAGGAATACCTAAGCAGGAAAATTATTTCCTGAAAAATGTAGGTCCTGATGGGAAGCCAGTAGGTTAGTCCATTTACATCAACAAGATTTTGATTGTTCCTTAAACTTTTGAACCTAAAGAGAACTGAATTTTCCTCTCTTTAATATGGGAAGAATAGACAAAATTCTCTCTTTCCCTAACAGTTACCTGAATCACTGTAGTAAAACACCCCAAAGGCCTATGTGCTGTGTACTGTCTGGAAAGGGGTAACACAGATCTCTCTGAAGCTGATTGTATACGTTTTGAAAATTATTGCAAAGATTCCTAAAATATATTACTTACGGTTTATTCTTCACTGGATCATTAATAAAGTTAGTGCAAGGTCGACACTATGTGTCCTTTGCCTGTGCTTTAATTGTCTCCCAATGAACCTAAACTTCCCTTGCTTCCTTCCCCCTTCCACCAGCAGCAGACACCCAATGGACCACTAGATTATGATAAATTAGAAGTAGTGGTTTGATCTGATTTTAGTATCTAAACCTCACCTGTAGAAAGCCTTCTGTAGCACTCTGTAAAATTCTTTGTCTCTCCAGCTCATACAACATTTGTATGAGGGCAGGGAGGTGGCGAGGAGCTGTCAGAATGTCTCAACGGTTCTTCCAAGGCAGTTGCTTTCTAGATCAGTTTTGACTCATCCTTTCAGCCTGGAGATCACATGCATGCCATGGTGACACATCCAAAAGGACCAGTCTCCACACTGGATGCAAATGCAATGGTAGAAGACATTCAGCTAATGACAGTGGGAAACGCTACAGTGGAGGGGGAGGCTGGTTTACCAAAGGTTTGCTTACTCAGGCTCTAACATGAATGTCATAAAGATGCCACCTGCCTGAAATATCCTGTCCAGTATGAAATATATGTTCATTCTGCTGTTTGGATCTTCAAACACAGTTCCATGGTGGTCTCGTCACGTAAGCGTTAAGGCTGAATTTCAATTTGTTTTCCCTAGAGAAATAAAAACGTGACATTGTCATGACGGCACTTCCTGACGCAGGTTAGTATGTGCTACAGTTTTGTCCCTGCCTGCGACTGAGCACCTGAACATTTGGAAGCAGTGCTGATGGGGATGAGGTGGTGACAGGGTAAATGAGGAAACATTTAATGCAGAATGATAGTTTTTCTAATATACGCTTTACTGTTTCATAGAAATTACAGATTGAAGAAATCTTGTGTATGGCTTTGCGCATTCCTCAAAATTGTTCCTGTTCCCTAAACTACACTGACACATTGTTTAATTTTATTTTAAAAGAGTTAAGTAATAGTTGCCCACATTTTCCCTTTTTTGTTACTACTTATAAATTCTGCACACCTGGGATTGCTAAAAGCTTCCCCTTGCTCCACTGAGGTATTTATGAATGACTATCTTTTCCTCCTTATTACTGTTTTGGGGAAGAAAATGTGTATCTGGGGCCAATATGGTGATTATTCATAGTACTCCCTAGTGAAACAGCTTCAGTGGTGCGGTTCCTCTGGGTAAAAGTTTACAAGAGTGCCTTTTAACTTTCTCTTGAATAGGCTTTCCTTTATTTATTTTTTTTTTTTAAATACAGATAATTCTTTCCATTTATCAGCCTCATCCTGATGCAGTAGTCTGACTTCATGACTATAATTAATAGAAAGTATATCTTTTTCTGCTGCTAATAATGAGGTATATAGTGTGCAATCATTAATTAAAATGTTCATCTGCATAGAAATCTATTCCTTATATATAAACTTTCTCTAGTTTAGAAAACGTTGGTTAGGTTTAATGTTGCTCTGAGAAATGACAGTGCTGAATACCATACATGTTTTATATAGAAAATATTTTTATTTATTTAACTGTACTAATTGTCCCAAAGCATTAATTAATGAAAATAATTTCCATTACACTCTCCTAGAAATTCCTTAAAAACTGCACCGTAACATGCTTTAAAGAAATATGTGTTTTTCATGGTTCAATTATTGTCATGGCAAATATCCAGACCAGTGCATAAAGACAATAAAATACCTTATAAGAAGTTAGAGGCCCCTGAACGCTTTTATTATACTGTACACACTGGAATCAGTGAAAGAGTTTTTAGGTACTATAGCCTGGGAAACCATCTGGTTTATTCTATTTTGAACAAAGAAAGCCATTTTTATATTCGTACTTTTCCCCTTATTGGAGGGGAGCACTTATGCTGCTGTAGCGAAGATTGTGTCAGCACTTCCTTTATTAAATCCATTATAAGAACCAAAAGAGAGACTGGAGAGTCGTCAAGTGTCTACAGGTGGGCGAGAGGGAGGCGTGAGATCGGAGCAGTCGGGGACCTTCTTGCAGGCCCAGCTGCACACATTAGCCCAGCTGAACTTCACAGACTCCAGTGACTCCATCAGAGCATCTGTAAGCGAATTTCACAAACATAATTAAAATATTCAGTTAGCGCTTGGTGCAGAGATCATCAAAGAAGCAGGAGTCTATCCATCGGCGTCAACTGGTCATGTTTCAGTGACTAACTCATGACCCTGAGTGAGATCACCTCCCATAGGGGTGATTATTCAGGCTGGGTTTGGGGACAGATGAAGGAGGGAGGGAGGTGGCTGTCTGCAGAACATCTGCTTGGAGTCTTTCCTGAAACAATGCCTGAGCCGGTGTCCCTCCTCCTCCTCCTGCACCATGGCTTGACAGCTAGTGGGGCAGCAGCAAGGCAGGTCTTTGGGCCCCGCAGTCCTCCTGGCTGTATGGTGGGCAGCACGTGGTGCCATCCACACTCTATCACCCTGCAGGCAGGGGATACTTGCCCATAGTGAGGGCCTGTGCTGGAGCCTGACAATTACTGGTACTTGGTGGTATCAGTACAAAATGACAGAATACAAGGAGAATGCCCATGGCATTTCAAAACTCTGAAGAGAAACACTCCAACCCTGATACACACGAGAAAAAGTTGCAGAAAATGTTGAGATTTATTTTTTTGTTCCACTTCAGAATGAAAGTTATTTTTTCCTGTGGGAATTTCTATCCCCATGAAGTAGATAATCATCTTGACTAGTTCTAGATTTTGTTCCTTAGGAAAATTTTTTAACTATACTTCATGTTCAACACATTTTACAGGCAGATAAAATCAGTATTTAATATTAAAAACACAGAGGCCTCCCTCTGAAGATTCCTATTTTGCTTTTCATTGTGTCAGAAAGTCTTATAATAGATTATAGTCTAATTTTTAAAAATTAAAGATTGACTCCTGTAAAGTTGCAGACCTGAAGGTCTCTCTCGCACAAACTGTCATTTAGAATAGACCTAATGCAGAGACAGTGAATGGTAGCATGATGGGAGCCTTGCTAAAATGTTGTACAAAAGGAACAGCATTTTTTTTAAATGTTCTGAAATTCTCAGGCACCATTAGTAAAGTACAAAGTAATAAACGTAACAAAGGACTTTTCTGTGTAGTACACAACTTAGAGTATCTGAGAGAACTGATGAGTTTCTTGTATAGCCTTGTTGATTGTCAAGTCTTGACAGCACATGAATAGTGTAGACAGCTCACCTCCTTGATGTTCAAGTTTAAGAAATTACTCCTGCAGCTGGCGTTTCCTCCACCAGAAATAGCTTGTACAGGAGCTTCCACACAACTTCTGGGCCAAGTCAGCTACACCAAAGGTGATTTAAAGTAACTAATAACTTTTGTGCTGAAAGTGGCTTTCAATTAAATTGTCTGTCAGAATTGCAGCGGTTTCCTTAATAAATAAAAATCTAGTGTGCTTAAACTCTAGAAATGGTTTATTTTGATTAATCAAGTGGGTAAGGAGTCTTCTCCAGTTTAATTCATGTGTGCCATTTTTGAACTATCTTCTGTGTCTGCACAGAAAATTACACAATTAATTAGATTAAAATCTTTCTGTGTTTGCAGGTGGACAATCCATCGCTATGGCACAGCTCTGCATGGGAAACAGCTTTCCCTTACCATACATTTTTGTACTAAAATAAAATCTGTTTCCCTTCAGAGAATTTTCATGAGAAACTGGAGGAATCACTGATAAGAATAACCTCACATGCAAGCAACAAAAATGTTTTTTCTTTGTAAAGAAGACTGGCAGTTTGCGGCACTTCAGTTCTACATTCAGACATTTAGTAATCTCATTTCTGCATCCCTGAATCTGGCGATAGACTCTCGTGAAGTTCCCATACTGATTATTCCTACTTTTGGATTTGCATAGGGCAAATCCAAACCACGTACTGATCACAGACTGAGCGCTGCTCTGTGTGAAATTTGGCACAGCAGATTTATGTTGTCTTTGCCATACTTGAAGAATGCCTTGAGATATCATCAGCTCTGTCAGGATTTGATTCAAATCTTACTTCAAAGGCTTCTAGAGGACAACAAAGGGTGGAGACAGGAGTTACTGATATGGAGAGTAGTTGACAAAGCCTTCCTGGGTTGCTGAGATTGCTTCACCACATTTCAGAAATGTTCATAATTTACAGTTTTTCTGTTTGCTCAAGAGCTGGGAATATCATGGCACAGCTTTGTCGCCAAGTAGATGACTGACACAGCAGACTTCTCTTCTGTGGGAAATGGCTTACACAAAGCACTTTAATCCTGAGCTTCTTTCTGCCCATCAGTGTTATCCTGAAGGAATAAATAAATGGTGTGATTTACATTTTTCATATACTGGGTTTGGAGATATCTAGTACCATTTACTTCAGCTAAAGTCACTGTAATTTAAGTCATGCTTTTGCCTTGATGAATCACTCCAAAATGTTATGATCTGTTTATCTGGGTTTTGGAAGAGAAATCGTTCTGGTCTGATCTTGCCAGGTTAGGTACTGAATGGTGAAGTCACCCACATGTATGAAATTGCTTGCAGATGGCTAGCATGGAAGTGGAGCTTAATCTCCACATTTCTCTAGCTTTTATGAAACCTATTTTCAGACATGGGGATATGTTATTTTATTGCATTTACTCATCTTGATTTCTCCTGTGACCAAAGAATTCTTCCCACAGCTGCTTTGTTCTTAATTGTAAGTGAGCAATTACTTCAGGATGTGTTACTTTTGTAGCATAAGCTATTCTCAGAACAAGAGAAACATTGAGAAAGACAGGGTGTGCCCAGGATGTTTCCAAAACTCTGCTCTCGCTATTTTTATCTTTTTTTCATGCTGCAGCTTCTTTTACGGTATTAGCAGGGTGGTTGCAATGTGATTTTCACAAATGAGATTTCCCTTTCCCAATTATGTTGTACTCTATTTATGGTTGTTCCACTAAAAATTAACTTCTAATGTTGTTTTTGTAGGCTTGACAATTCCCTTGTCTTTCTGTTTCTCATGAAAAATTCAGAATTTCAGCTGCATCCCTTTATAGTGTCCATTAAATTCTTTAAGAGATTCTTGTGAAGTCTTAGAAAGATACTCACTAATGAGGTATGATTGCCATATCTTGGCTGAGTACTTAAAGAAGCACTGACCTGTTCATTATAAAATCTAATTTGGAAATATGTGGCATTTATATCTTACTTAGAAAACTCATAAATCAACCAAAAAAAGATCTCATATATATCTAACACAGCACTGGTAAATACTTTATGAACGAGGATTCCATAAAAGTAAGAAGTTGTTTATAAAACCTATAAAATTCGCTATGCCTTCTCAGATATTTTTGGTCTCACAAAATTTGTGCAAAGTCATGCCATTCAGGAAGCTTCAATTAAGCAATTTATTTATGCAAATGGTGAATGTAGTAAGTTAATTAGAACAGCAATGGGTGTTTGCTAGAGATTCCAAGTTTGGCAGGCTAATCACTCCACTCTGGCATGCTGCATGCCATTTGTCCCTTAGGCTTCCCATAAAAATCAGTCAAAACTCCTCATAAAAATGACAGATTGCTTCAAACTCAGGAGCTGTGTCCTGAATATGTTCTAAATAGGATTTGGTGTTTTGGAAGGGAATGGATTTGTAATCAGATGCCAAGACCCAAGAGAGAGAGGACTAAAGCAGACAGGAAGAGAAGATGAAATGAATATATATGAGGCATCCAAAGAGCATTTTCGAGTAGGGTATGACTCAGGATTCAAATTTCCCTATATATACACACAAGACCCAGACTCGTTCTTTTCAATATCATACTGAATCTATTGACACCCCAACAAAGAGGGCAAGGTAAATGTTTAGCTGAAAAAAAATGCTAAACAACCAACCCTCCACCCCCTTGCACCCCTGTGTGTTTACCTGGCCATTTCATCGCTTTCCACTTCAGGAGGAGATGATCCTAGATAAGGCTGGAAAAGAAAGTAAATCTCTCTGGTACTCCAACCGCAGAACACCAATGGCAATCTGTGCTTAAATGTTTTTGAGCTTTCAGCTTCGAAGGCTGGCTACCAACCCGCTGTGTATGGTGCAATTTTAGTCCTTTTTGCCATGCAGTGATGAGGTAGAGTCATTTACATGGAGTTGCTGGCACTTTAATTCAGTGTCATTCATTTTATTGTTCCACAAATAGTCAGTTCATCCTTCTGATTATTATTTATGCATTGACTTACTCAAAGTATGAAGATGTTGACTGTCCAGATTTTTTATTCTGTAGCTCTGTCAGTTCAATCTTTTTTTTTTTTCTTTTTCCCTTTCTGTGATTCAGTAAAATTGCTACTTCTGGTGTTGCATTTACTAACTAAATTATTCAATTTTTATTGGCTTCTGTTACACTTCAAAGGATGAAAAAAATTCCATTTAATTGCTCAATTTTGGCATACACTGCTGTGGACCGAGAACATACACTTCACACTGTCCTTCCAATAATCCTGGCAGCATTCGCTGAAATAGCAACATCATGGTCAGAGATTTGGGAGTAAGCCACAATCCACATGGCACAGTAGCTGGAAATTCAGGTTGCCCATAATGCATGTGTGCTTGTGTGTGTGGTCCATTTAAAAATCATTAATTGATCCTGATGACATGTGGCATAGGAGTGGGAAAGGCACAGAACAGCCAGCGTCATATCCACAAAGCTGTAAAGATGTTACAGTGAATTTAACATGTTTTCATTGCATCATCCATAACTTTAATGAAATTTTATGTGGTGTTTTTTTCCTAAAGTATATTTAATGTTTATAACTGCATGGAAAGAACTGCATAGATGTATATGCATGGGGGAGTAGTGATGCCTTTTAGTAATTTTTTTTTATTCTAGATACTTTCCTTTTTTTATTTCAGAAGAATTCTCACAATTAGATCTTTTGCCACACTGATAACTGCCTTGCAGTTCTGATATGGTTGAATGTCTCACATCACTGTGCAGATAAATGCTGATTTTTTTTTTAAAGAGAATTATTACACTCCCTCCCTTTGCTGGAATGGGCCTATTTCTTCAGTGTTTTCAGCCTTTAGGGTGGGCAATAAGTTTTAGTCCTTCCTTTCTTTATCCAGCTTTTCAGTTTCAATCCATCTGTTAAATGAGAACAACATCATCCATTGTTCTCTCTTCTCGCATTTTTTTCCCTTAACGCTGATTTGTTTTAATGTCAAGAGATACTGAAGATTTTCTGTTTATTACTGGTGAAATGCCTGGTCATCAGTTCATCCCGGGGGAAGAATCACATATCCAAGTGGAAGGAAAATATCACCTTTTAAAAGGAATTGATGATTGAAATTTTGATGAAATGAAGTAATGAAAGTGAGGATTACACCTACAATGACCTTCCTGAGAAATTTTGAAACTCCGTATAAATCTCCTAATCCCACCTACAGCTCCTTTTTTATAACTACTACATGTTCTTATGTCACCTTCTCCTGTAACTTTGTCTGTGCTCTTGAAATGTCTGTGTGATAGCTGAAAAAGAGGAGTGATCCCTTGTTGATGTGCAGTCTTTTCTCTAGCTGATAGTGAGTACTGGCACAGAAAAATTCTTCCAGAAATGTTCATCGCTGGGCAGTACCCCATTGGCAAGTGACAGCAAAGCTGCAGAGCCGGTGACAGAAAAGCCACCTAACTTAAGGCTTGCTGATGAACAGAAGTCTAAGAGCTTTGGATCCACAGAAGTGGCTGTGGCCAATTTCTCTTTTGTGATCTTCCTTTTTTCATTATTTTTGACATTTCAGAGATGAAGCTTTGTTATATACCTCAAACCTATGGCAGTGGACCAGGGAGATAAGAATTCACTGAGATATAGGACATACAGACTTAGAAAATGTGTGAAAAATTGAAATGACAAGGGTGGGTTGATAGCTTGTTGCTATTGAGCTATAGTACCTTGGCTGGAGAATTAGGTAGTTGGAGANCTTTTAGTAATTTTTTTTTATTCTAGATACTTTCCTTTTTTTATTTCAGAAGAATTCTCACAATTAGATCTTTTGCCACACTGATAACTGCCTTGCAGTTCTGATATGGTTGAATGTCTCACATCACTGTGCAGATAAATGCTGATTTTTTTTTTAAAGAGAATTATTACACTCCCTCCCTTTGCTGGAATGGGCCTATTTCTTCAGTGTTTTCAGCCTTTAGGGTGGGCAATAAGTTTTAGTCCTTCCTTTCTTTATCCAGCTTTTCAGTTTCAATCCATCTGTTAAATGAGAACAACATCATCCATTGTTCTCTCTTCTCGCATTTTTTTCCCTTAACGCTGATTTGTTTTAATGTCAAGAGATACTGAAGATTTTCTGTTTATTACTGGTGAAATGCCTGGTCATCAGTTCATCCCGGGGGAAGAATCACATATCCAAGTGGAAGGAAAATATCACCTTTTAAAAGGAATTGATGATTGAAATTTTGATGAAATGAAGTAATGAAAGTGAGGATTACACCTACAATGACCTTCCTGAGAAATTTTGAAACTCCGTATAAATCTCCTAATCCCACCTACAGCTCCTTTTTTATAACTACTACATGTTCTTATGTCACCTTCTCCTGTAACTTTGTCTGTGCTCTTGAAATGTCTGTGTGATAGCTGAAAAAGAGGAGTGATCCCTTGTTGATGTGCAGTCTTTTCTCTAGCTGATAGTGAGTACTGGCACAGAAAAATTCTTCCAGAAATGTTCATCGCTGGGCAGTACCCCATTGGCAAGTGACAGCAAAGCTGCAGAGCCGGTGACAGAAAAGCCACCTAACTTAAGGCTTGCTGATGAACAGAAGTCTAAGAGCTTTGGATCCACAGAAGTGGCTGTGGCCAATTTCTCTTTTGTGATCTTCCTTTTTTCATTATTTTTGACATTTCAGAGATGAAGCTTTGTTATATACCTCAAACCTATGGCAGTGGACCAGGGAGATAAGAATTCACTGAGATATAGGACATACAGACTTAGAAAATGTGTGAAAAATTGAAATGACAAGGGTGGGTTGATAGCTTGTTGCTATTGAGCTATAGTACCTTGGCTGGAGAATTAGGTAGTTGGAGACATAGTAAAATAAAATATGTGCTGACTATGCCTAGAGAGAAAAAGCTGAAATATTTAAACCTCCCAAATCAGGACTTATAATAGATAGATAGAGCAATTCAGCTTTAACATAGGAGTGCTACAGATAAACTATGATATATAGCTGATGAAGTACCATTTTCAACATATTATACTGGGCTTGTGTATTTCAGTAAATAAAATTAAATGTCAAAAGGATGTCCACACAACTACCAAATAAAACACAGCAATGTCTAATCAAATATGATCATATACAAGAAAACAATAGGAAGGAGAAACTAAACTTATTAAGAAATAGAAAAAAGTTTGCAAATAAGAACCTTTAATACTGATCTCATTTAACCTGATTTATTTTCTGTTAATGTTAAACAATCTCATATGAATTATTTCCACTTACCCAAGCTACTCCCTCTTTTACATTGATCCATCTTCCCATGAACTAAAGAATTAAAAGGGTCATATCCTGGCACTTCCTCAGCAGTTCAAAGAGGGTTTGTTGCCTCGTCTGTTAAAGACTTGAGCAAAGAACCTATGTTTACACCAGTATAATTTTCCCTGTCTCACATAATCGGCCTGTTGTACAAGC
>VYZW01059329.1:20666-40981 GCA_013401315.1 Balaeniceps rex | reverse complement strand
TCCCCCCCCCCCCCAAATGGCATTACCATATAAATGAGGAAAAGCCAGCAGGTATAGTCTTTGATTTTAGAGCTACTTTGCTTTTAGAATGAAATGAAGCATTATTTGAACAAAGTTGTTACCCAACGTGTCCAGTAAGTAGCTTATCATGGACAACACCTTCAAATTTACAATGGCTTAAATAAGAAAATGGCAAAGGATGAGAATTGACAGTGAAAAAAGGTGTAGTCCAGATGTTTCATATTCAGACCCCAACTGAATAATCTTCACCCTCTAGGGTAAGGCTGTGTCTTGCCCTCCAGATCCGTATTCTTCTTCGAGTAGCGCTGTCCCTTTGCCCTGCCATCTCAAGTCCGTACTTCAATATGCGTAGAGTCTTACTTAAGAACTTAGTATTGACTCTGGCTTCTCCACATGTGCAGTGTTTTTATCTCAGTATTTCTGGGCACGCTCACGTGCTGGCTTCTTGCTCCAGCCTAGACATGGAAATAGTGAATCTGGCCTCTCTGAACTACAGATAAGGTTATCAGATGGCAATATTCACTTTACCTCATTAATATCTGAACCCCACACCTGATATAATGCCATTTCCCTCTGTGCTGTAGAGTGGAAAATTAAATATATTTTTACATGCCAAGTTCCTGTGTAGATTTCCTATCAGGAACCCAAGGGTCACCAGGGCTTGACAGAGAAGAGAACGCTCTACTCCTACCCTCTCCCCAATGTATTTCCTTCTGTGGCCTGCTTGTGAAGGATATCTTACTACTGGTGAGGGAAAGCCACATTCTCTCACATTTCCCACTGGAGATCTACATTTCTTTGTCCTCTTTTGAAAAATAACTAGATTATTTATCTTTCAAACTGAAGATCACTACTGCATATTAAACATCAAGATTTATTAGAATCATAACCTGGCACCAGTCTCTCTCATACTGCCAGTTGCCTCTTGAGTACACCAGCTGCACTCATTTATATTCCATAATATCTACAAATCTTTTTAGCCACTGGTTAGTGATAATTATGTCAGATGACCCCATGAAGCTTCTTGTTCATCCATCCACAAGTATTTCTTAAAAAAAAAAATCCCCAAACAAGACAGATTGACACGACTGTACAGAACGGAATTCCCACTTGGTGCAGCATGTTAAATGCTCATTCAATGCCCATGCTTATTCAGAAAGAATTTAGATGTTATGGAAACTTCAGAACACATATGAGTGCTGTAATCCAAATGCTCAAGAATGCAAGAGAAGGGAGAAGACCAATCAGTTATAACAAAAGAATCTGTGAAACAATTCAGAAGGTCTGTGAGGAATGCTTAGCAGAAAAATCAAGAATAAAAGGGTACACAACTTGAATGAACCCAAGAGATGATCTCTTCGTTAGCTAGAAAAAACAGGGACACAATTTAATACCTCTGGAATAATACCTCTGGAGTTTAAGCCTTTTCATGTGTACACGAGGTGGATCTTTCCCCAAAACAAAGTTAATAGCGCCTGATCTGAGACTTTACCCAGGAGCTGGACGTTTAGGTATCTTTCATGTCTTGGACGACCCTTAATCCTCTTACAGTTCCACTAGCACAGTTAACTACGTGGCTGAAACAGTCAACAAATAGGATGGAAAAACCTTCAAAACACACCGGCCCTCTTAGTAACTTCTGGCTGTAGAAAGACTAGAGAGAGAATCTTTCAACAAAGATTCCTATAAATTGAAGTAGACATTGGCGCTCTGTCCCATGGCAAAGGATATGTGACTTTCAAAGCTTCAAAAAAATTTTTTTTAAATAGTTTTTTTCTCAGCATACAATAAAGAGATTTAGGTAGTTTGTAATGAGACACAGAGAGGTTCTTTGGTGAGTAAGAAAATGGATGAATACCGGTTTTCAGCAGTATTTTTAATAATCCATTTGAAGAATATCGCTTTAATCTGAAGACTAACAGCAAAAGGAATCTCACTAAGACAAAAGAGATGTGAAGAGACCCAGTTTCATCCAGGAGCTCCTCCACAAGCAGTCTCAGATCTGTCTCTCCAGATTTGGGTTTGCACAAAGTCACATACACAAATCTACTAACATTAAACATGAGTCTAACAGCTGTCCCTTGAGGGTTATTTGGTTGTCCCTTATAGAAAAGATATTGCCAATGAATCAAGGACACTACCATGATGCTGGTCAATGAGAATACCTCTTGCACACAGCTATCGAGCTACAAATATTATTTTACCCATAAGAAAGTCTCTGTTTATGAACAGGAACTTGGGTGTAAAACAATATTTTTATTTTAAACAGAACATTATCTTAGATATGTTATAACGTGGAAAAGACCGTGACGGTCACAGAATATACTAAGAAAAACCATAAGTCTCATTTTGCTGCTATATGCGAATGGAGCTGCTGGAAGCTCTTGCAGATTGCAGGTTCAAGCTATGAAGAAACAGACACCTGGAGATAATTTTGGGAAATGCAAAGTCTACCATGTCCACCCACCCAAGTCTCTGAAATGTTACATAAAGGGCATCAGCAATGCACAGCCATGGTTTTCTCCCCATCTCCAACATGCTAACCAAAACACGAGATTATTAATAGTCTTCACTGTGTGCCAGCCAGCAAACAACTACCTAGAATCAGTTCACTTGTCCCTTCCTCACCAATTAGAGGAAATATTCTCCAAAAATGGCTCCCTTAGACCTTACAAGCATTTTGATGGACAAAACTGGCCTTTATAGAAATGACCATAAATGGATTCCCCTCCAAAGCATTGCCAGAGCTGTACGCTCAGGTCTCTATTCATCATCATGCTGTTATGTTCTAAATCCTTAGTGGTAACAACTGACTTGAGGCTAATACAGGTATGTTAGGGCTTCTTTACATAAATGAAACCAGGAGAAGTTTGGTAAAATGAATCTGATCATTACCAAAATGAAACTGAGGCAAATCAGTAAGTGTTACTTCACCAGATTCTATCCAAAGAAAGAAAGAGAAGTTCCTTTCTGATAATAGTCTTTTGGCAAGTTGTGCAGCATCTGCTTAAGATTGCCAGGGAGCCAATTTTGTCATGAGAAAAGGATATCTTTATTAAATTTCTGGAAACTTAAAAGAGCCACCATTTCCAGTTTCAATTTCCAAGTGCTTGCCAGACTTAAAATTACAAATTATGGATTATTCATAAAATGTATCAAACAGAAAAGTTTTGCCATTTCTCCCAGGTCCTAAGGTTAAAACATCTCATTTCTGAAGGTACAGATCACGAGCAATTCTAATCAAGACAGCAGAGTTGTATGGTGGTAGGGGGAAATGATTATCATCTCCCCGCACACCCAAAGTATCACAGAAGCCACCTGCTTTGTTACAAAACAATCACTTCTTCTCAAATGAATACAGGACTATCAGACAATTAAGGTGTAGAAACTATTCACAGTTACAGTAAGGTTTTAGTTGGGTCTGTGCATCTTGAGAATCTCTATTCAACTATATAGCAAAAAAGAATACAATACAAGAATTCAACCACAAATTTGAAGTGTTATTTTTTAGCGACAACCACCTTCACAAGTATGAGGTTAACTTTATACTGTTCTTTGGAGTTTGGCATTGTCACCCTTCACCATAAGTTTTGCTGTGATTACCATAAAATTATCCTCTAATCTTTATCCACTGAATGGAAATGAAGTGCTGTGAGTGTTACAGCAGGAATTCTGAGGGTTACTGAATCGCTTTTAGAACAGCCTATTAGTATCATTACTTCAATCATTGAATCATAGAACGGTTTGGGTTGGAAGGGACCTTAAAGATCATCTAGTTCCAACCCCCCTGCCATGGGCAGGGACACCTTCCACTAGACCAGGTTGCTCAAAGCCCCATCCAACCTGGCCTTGAACACTTCCAGGGATGGGGCATCCGCAGCTTCTCTGGGCAACCTGTTCCCATGCCTCACCACCCTCATAGCGAAGAATTTCTTCCTTATATCTCATCTAAATCTACCCTCTTTCAGGTTAAAGCCATTACCCCATGTCCTATCACTACACGCCCTTGCAAAAAGTCCCTCTCCAGCTCTCTTGTAGGCCCCTTCAGGTACTGGAAGGCTGCTATAAGGTCTCCCCGGAGCCTTCTCTTCTCCAGGCTGAACAACCCCAACTCTCCCAGCTTGTCCTCGTAGCAGAGGTGCTCCAGCCCTCTGATGACCTTCATGGTCCTCCTCTGGACTCGCTCCAACAGGTCCATGTCCTTCTTATGGCGGGGGCCCCAGAGCTGAATGCAGTACTCCAGGTGGGGGTCTCACCAGTAGAGGGGAGTAGAGGGGGAGAATCACCTCCCTCGACCTGCTGGTCACACTTCTTCTGATGCAGCCCAGGATGTGGTTGGCTTTCTGGACTCCGAGCGCACATTACCAGGTCACGTTGAGCTTCTCATCAACCAACGCCCCTAAGTCCTCCTCCTCAGGGCTGCTCTCAATCCATTCTCCACCCAGCCTGTATTTGTGCTTGGGATTGCCCCGACCCATGTGCAGGACCTTGCACTTGACCTTGTTGAACTTCATGAGGTTCCCACAGGCCCACCTCTCCAGCCTGTCAAAATCCCTCTGGATGGCATCCCTTCCCTCCAGCGTGTCAACCGCACCACACAGCTTGGTGTCGTCGGCAAACCTGCTGAGGGTGCACTCAATCCCACTGTCCATGTCACCAACAAAGATGTTAAACAGCGTCAGTCCCAATACTGACCCCTGAGGAATGCCACTCGTCACTGGTTTCCACTCAGATATCGAGCCATTGACCGCAACTCTTTGAGTGCAACCATCCAGCCAATTCCTTATCCACCAAGTGGTCCATCTGTTAAATCCATGTCTGCCAACTTAGAGACAAGGATATCGTGCCGGACAGCGTCAAATGCTTTGCACAAGTCCAGGTAGATGACATCAGTTGCTCTTCCCTTATCCACTTCAATGCTCTTCCCTTCAATGAAATACTGAAGAACTTTCCACAAAAATAAGAAGTACAAAAAATCTAGGACACCTCTAAATCCTGTAATTTATTGATATTTATCACTCTACAAATGTATTTTTCTATATCATATTAAAGAAAAATACTGAAACTACTGACAAATAAATAGGTATTGTAATTGTTTTCTGTGGAATAGTAGTAGTCTGTAAGAATCTCATCTCAATAGGTCCCATTTCATCTTTATACTCATCTGTTTTAGAACATTACCATTTTAATATTGCAATCCTGAGAATTTTGGGCCATCTATAGACTATAATCTAAAATATATAATATTGCCGTATTTAAAGAATTGCACATGTGGCCTGTCATAGAAAAGTTACAACTCTGCAACCCAAAGACATTGACTTGGTAAGATGTGGTGCCATTTTAATAAGAAAACTCTTGTTCCATTCAGGACTAGATGTTGCTTGAGCTTAAAGTATAGAAAGATCGTGTATCAGAAGATATCGAATATTGGCATGAAAGGTAGGATTCATCTAAGTTAGCCGTCTAGGTTTCCTTTAGTCAATAGGCAGAAGCAGGCACCATTTGCCTCATTCTAACAGACCTATCCAAATTAGGTCAGATGAATCGCATCTGAGAATTAACTGTCTGCTTCACTCCAGTGGCTGCAAAACAAGCCTAACCAGTTGGCTGAAACATAGCGATAGCGTAGCTAGCTCAAGTTAGATGAGATGAATCACATTTAAAGTGTATCTTTTGCTCTGCTAAAGCCTGAAAGATCACCAGCCTGGCAGAATTCTATAATGAAAAATCAAGACTGAAATATCACTGCACTGCTTACCTAGCAGTATGGACACTGATGCCAGTTCACTTTGAGAGGGATTTTCACTGCCCCTTCATACAAGTTGCTCCCTGAAAGTAAGATCTGTCCTCCCCTTCAAAAAAATGAAAATAGTTTATAGGTGACTTTGCCCTGCTGAGCCAACATATGGTACTTCAGTTTAATCACGGCAGGTGTTCCTGCTGGAACCCTGATTATTTCAGCTAACTATGGAATGATAAACAGGGAACAGAAGAATAATGAGAAGTAAGTATGGAAAAGAAAGGTCAGGGAAAAGTCCTAGCACTTTTAGCACCTGAGATTTTAGCTTAGGGAAGAACTGAATTCTCCAGAGTCAGAGTCATTCATGGCACGAGGAAACCATTTCCTACAGTCCATCTAAGGTACTTCTGGGGCCACAGCACGGTGATCTTTGCAAGCCGCACAAATGCTGGTGTATTATCTGCACAGTCCCTACAGGAACAGCAAGTAACATGGTTCCCACTCCAAAGGTGTTTGGACAGCGAGCTGGGGTACACAGTAATTTAGTGACTTTGGTCATACAGCAAACCTGAAGGGACACGAAATGAAAGCCAGTTTTCCAAATCCCAGACTCGCACCTTCTTGATGGAACCGCACCTCCTCTGTGATATGGTCACAGCCAGAGTGTCACAACTGAAATGCCTGCATATTTGTCTTCTTCATGAAATGTCCCCATAATAGCTCCAAAAAGGCCAAGACAGCGGGATAAAGACTTGTATCTATGCAGATGTGATGGATGGCTTTAACACAGTACAAATGACGCTTAAAACCTGCAGTCGCTACTCTAGCCCTTAGATGGAAACTATGCCACCCTCACCTGCTTTGATATTCTTCAGTCCAGTCATGGATAAGGATGGTAGATTTTAGTTACAGCCAGTTTCAGTTTTGTGCACAGGCTGATTAGTCAGGCTGTACGTGGGAGAAATTGATTTCACGTAGATGGAAAACTCAGCAACACAGTAGCAGCTGTGTTGTACGTAAAACAGCATGACTAGGCATGCATCTGTGGGTACATAAGAGCCAAATAACACCCTTTAGCTTGCACTATACAAATCAAACCAAGTCACCAGATTATATGACTAATATTATAATGAGGTATTTATATTTATTTGTTATTTAAAATGCTATAATAAGGTATTCTGAACTAAAAGCAATGCATTGCAATATGGGAGACAGACAAATGAAAATTCAGAATTCGGATGGCGTCAGATACAGAAATACTGAAAGAATACAGCGAGCCTACCTGTTGAGTTAGTGTGCGGAGTCAAGTCCTGCACTGATTCAAATATGAAAGCAGACAAGGCTTCATGTCTCCGTACATGTGAGAGAAGAAGCATCACAGTAATGTGGCAACTTATTCCTCTGCCTTTTTCTGGTCTCTCTGTCCTGCCTATCTGAAATTTTATAGCTGTTTCATTTTCCTGGTTGGCAATAATATTCAGCAATTCTCACACTCCTAGTCAGCGATTTGAGAAAGACATCCTCAACTGGGCCATTTATTTAATTGCAGCTACACATAACAGAACCTGTGCTCCTTTAAGGAGCCTGTGACCAGGGCTTAAAGTGACTAATATCTTCCTAAACAGTTGCATTTATCGCTAAATAGAACAAAACGTTATAGAACATTATTTCAGAATAATACAACTCAGCTCATCTAATCTTACGCTTCTCTGCTACCCAGCAAAGCTGTAAGAACAGGTTTAATTTATAGTCTTTTAGGAAATCCAGTGCTCCTGCGACTATGACTTTTCTCAGAAAGCAAATGTCTCACTATGCCTGTCTGGGTTCACACCATTACCTTTGCCCAACGAACCATGCTGTAAAGCACTCGTTTTGCCTCATTCTCCTTCAATCCCATCAGTCACCCAAATGGCCACGTATGAGCTCTCTTCCATGGGAATGCCATCGTTTGGCAGCTAAACTCAGTAAAGCCACAGGACTTTTGATCAGGGTGCTAGAGCACAGCCACCCACCTGCCCGCCGTGCCAGCCTGACAAAGCCACCTCAGGATCCCGACATCGGAAACGTTCGATATGCGAGTGCTACCAGAGCTGACCACTGACAGACAATGCCATTTCATCAACACTTGAAAAGTTTCAAATTCATTCCCTTATTTCCCAGTGGAATAAAATTCCTAAATATTCACAAACTTTTGTAAAAGTAGAAGTTCATCCTGATGTCTGTTTTCCAGATGGAAAAATAAACATCAAGACCAAAACACTTTCAGTGCTTCTCTCTTACTAGTTAAGCCAAGAGAGCTCCGGAGCTTGGAAAACATCCACACTTGAAAACGGGACGTTTAGAAGGTACCCATGCAACATTTTGTGGTTCAAAAGAAATGCTGATTTGGAAAAAATACTCTGACCAGTTCTATTCATGACAGGGAGACACCTCTGAAAACAATGGTGGGGGGAGAAGAGGGCCTATTGTGTTTGCTGCCTCCAAGTGCTTTTGTTTCTGTGTTCAGGCAAGTTTTTAATTGCTAAAGAAATAAATTAAGCTCATTAAAAAGAGAAATAAAAGAGACTTGAGATACCTAGGGAGAAGCATGTTACAGGTGTTGAAGGGAGAAGGGAGCTGCTTTCTGCTTGAAAGCAGCTAGATAGCTAGCTGTGGAGCACGTACACAAAGATATAATGGATCCTGACAAAATAAAGCAAGTTTTCAGGACTTTTTAAAATCCACATTGAGAATTCATTAGTTATTCTATATAACTGATTGTGGCAGGTTTCCCTTCTTTCCTTCACTGCAGCCCAATTCTCATTTACACTACTTGCACTTTAATGTCGCTCTGCATTACCAGAGCGGCCAAAAGGGGCCTTGAAGTAAGTGACAATTAGACACCACTGCTATGTAATTTTTATTTCCTTGTTTTACTTCAGTTCTCTCCAAGTCTACATTCTGCAAACCTTATTGTCTACACAGGTTTTCAAGTTTTTATCCCCTTATTACAATGCTCTTAGTATCTTGTTTTCACAGACAGTCAGGATTACTTTGTGTTTTAGCATAAACCACTTATCAGCTGTTACACGCTTTTCAGATCACAGAGCGCAACCACTGTTTCCTCTGGTATTTTCAGCATTCCTCTACATGTATCTTTGTTTAACTTCCTTTCTGATAATGTGCCATTTAGAAGGATAAACTTTGGGATGTCAGAGCAAGTTTTCAAAGGATTTCAAATGCCAGCTGTCCTTGAAATCAAATCTTTTTCTAGCCATTCTGAGCAACAAGTAGAAAAGAATGGCAATGGGAAAATATGGTGAATTCCAGACTCATTTGCATGTAGACTTTTTTGGCACTGCTTTCTGTTTCTATAATGTTTGCTTTGTTCAACAGACCTACTATGAAAGCAGAACACATGGAGAAAGTGATCCAATTCTTCACCACCACTGCTGTATCTCCCCTTTAGAACAGGATTGCAAGAATTGTCCCAATATCCACTTATAAATATTAGAATCCATTAAAATATAGAAATTTATAAAAGAAGTGAAATAATAAGACCAATAAACAGGATAAATTCATTTTCCCCATGTCTAGGTTTAGCTATTAATATCAGAAGAATTAAGAAATAAAAACAACTGACTGAAAGGGAGTTGATGAGAGCTCCTCCAAAACTCCTTTCTTCTATTTGTATTTTTACACACTATTTTTTGGGGGAGCAGCCCTGAGTATATGGAGTAGGGGTATTATTTTTAAAGGCTACTTAGAGCCGACGTGAATATTCCCCCCCAAAAGAAGTAACTAGAAATAAAACCTCAAGGCTTAGGGGTTAAACAGAAGCTTTTCTTCCTTGCTTCTTTTGCTGAACCAGCTTGAAATGGTTACATAAAGATGATGCACCATAAATCTGAAAGAACTGCACTACTATTGCATAAAGAGGAAAAAAAAAAAAAGACACCCTAATACTTAAAAGCCATATTTTACATAAGCATCAAGCTTAGAAAATGACAGCCACATCCACTGAAAAAGAACACCGTGTCTCAACTCCCACAGAGCACAGCTCAGCAGGAGTCATCACAACTGTTCGTGCAACCACTCAGCAAAGACAACAAATTTCAGCTATAAGAGACCATCAACAGCTTATGAAGCCTCTGCCTCTTTTCCCTCCCCTCCCCTATCCCAACAGAAATGGGAAGAAATACTGCTCATGGGTCCTCTAGGTCTCTGTGTTTTCCAGAGCCGCTTTCTGTAACAGAAAACACAGCTTTTCATTGGTCACAACTATCTGTACTTAAAACACTGAAGTAGTCAACACCGCCTGATTTTGACGTGGCAGTTATAAAACACACTAAGAGGAGAAAAAACAAACCACTCCAAATCCTTTTGGTTGAACGTATCTGTATCAGGACGTGAATCATAGAATCACCATATCATTCAGGTGGGAAGGGGCCACAGGAGGTCTCTAGCTCCAACCTCCCGGTCAAAGCACAAATACACAACTGATTTCCTATGTGTGTTACTGAATGCCCAATATATGCAGAAACAGACAATTTTTTAGAGGAGTCTGTGATGTGCACCAAATTTTTGGGACTGCCCTCATGGTCCATTACTTTCAAGAATACGCCTTCCAGCCATCTGTTCTAAAACTGGTTCTGGGCATCTGGGCTCAATCGTCTCAGAATCTGTTCTCTACAGGAGTCAGCAACTGCCACTTAATTCTTTGAGAGATGTTTGCCCCAATTCCAATGAACAGAATCTTTTCAATCTTTCTAGCTTTAAAGTTATTATTTCTGAACTAAATATGAACTAAATATGTTCTGAACTACATGGTGAAGTGGCACCGACTGGACAGAAGACAGTGCTACATTTATACAGTGCCTTTGGGAATTTCCATATCACAAGCTTCTTTTCCACACAAGCCAGTCAACAGAATTGACTTTTACCTATTTCACTAAAGGCAATAATAGAATTGTCTAATATTGAAGACAGGATATCTGGGAGAACTTCTCTATCAATTGGCCCATCATGCTTCCTCATGAACAACAGTGTAAACCAACGCTTTGTTCAGGTGCAACACAATGTGTTACTTCACCCAAGAGAAAAACATTTTTTTCTAATGCTTTTATTGATCTTCATTTTTGTTATTTGCCTGAATGCTGCTAAAACCATGGTATAAGCAAAAGAGCCTAATGCTTAGAACATGCCAAAAGCCTTAACATACTACATTACATCAACCATGCTGATCAATATTTTCCTTTCAGCCACTGCTGGAAAAACATGCAGTTACATTTCAGAAACTCCTGTAACAACTCATTAGGATTAAGAGATATAGGCTTGCCTGTTACGGATGTTCTTTTCATGCCAGTGAACATCAGCTTTTTCTATGCTTTCAAAGGCTTTCATATTATCACTTGAGTGATGCTACCTACCAGGTGACATACATATGAATTTTGATGATGCTCTTTTTCTATGCTAACAGAGGATCCATATTAATCATAAAAAATCTATGCGATTCCAGAAAAGTCACATATATGCAACAAAAATAAAGCACATTACAGTTTCAGGAAAACACAGTCTCTGGGTTTTTTGAGCCCCTGAAAAATATCTGGTTTACTTAATTCTGCAGATGTAGGATTATTGGAGTTATATCAGCAGATTTTTGGCTAATGGCCAAACCTGATTCATCATAACAGTATTCCAGTATTATGCTTTGTGATTCTACTAATTTCATTATTTCAGTGAAGTTACACTGGCTTAAAAACAATGATAGTGAATCAGGCTGATAGTATTTGAACACCTTCTGTAGTTTGGCTTGTATAGAATTGTGCGGGATAGAAAAAGAGAAGGCTAGAATTTGAGTTATTTATATGAAGAAGAAAATAGAATACTAAAAAAAAATAAATCTGCAAATCACTAAGTACATGCAACAAGAGGAAAGAAGGAAAGTTACATTTCTTAAGAACTACCCCAAAACATAATAGTTTATTTCCAACAAAAGCTACTACTCAACAGATATGCAAACACACTCACTGTATTCCCCATGATCCAGTCTTTGTCAGCTCCATAAGTCACAATAAATCACATGCAACATATTTAAAATAAACAAACACAGAATTAAACGACCCCTTGAAAGACAAATAATCACTGGTTTAGAAATGGTTTGGAAACTAATAACTTGTATAAATGGGAAATTATGAATCATACCCGATTCCACTCAATTCCCAGTGGCAATAATAGAGTAATGCTTAATTCATTAATCACTGGAAAAGACAGTAGTGTTACAAAAGCATTGGGACTGCTGCGTTAATGTTCACCATGGTGTGAGATTAATGCGTGGCCTACACAGTAAGTGCCTAGCCAGTGACATTGCCATTTGTAAAACTGAACCTTCTTTCTGTCTTGACCTTTTTATTCAACAGCCTGTCCTGGAAATCAAAGCTATAGAGCACATTGTTTTTTCTGATCCCACAGCATCTTTGGTTTGCTCACAAGTCACAAAACTACACAGTCACAATGCTAACTTTCTATGTTTCAAGCAGTATCTTGCTAAGGTACCAGTGTAATATTAGCTTTGATCAGACACTCACAGTCTCCCCCAACAGACACTGGAATGGGCTTCTGATGTTTTAGTGGCAATTCTCAAGAGTTGGTCAGCATCAGTGTTTACGTATCTACAGCGTTTCTTAACTTGTTCTGATTCCTTCTTTAATACCTATTCGGCATGCTCTCCATGCTGCTTAGTTTTCCATTACAGCACGGGATTTGTAACAAACACTTGATAAATACAATATTTCCCACAGGCATCACTGCAAATCTTCCATCGCTTGACAGAATTACCACATAAATGGTAAGATGCAAGTGCAGTGACTTTCAATAACTGAAAGAAAAAGATCATTAATTGCAGTTGCATGAAGAACATACACAATTAAAGTAAAATTTGGCTGTCCCCAGATTTGCTTGCAGCTGGGTCAGCAACACCCCTACTAGCAGCAGGCTGAAAGAACTAGGCAGGGCAGCTAGAGCAGGATCACGCTGCAGGGACCTGAATTCTATTCTTGGCTCTGCCCTTCACCCAGCAAAGTGTCAAAACCGAAAGCTACATCATCTCTCTGCTTCAGATTCCTGAAGTGGAAACACGCTTTGTGACTGCAGAGAAAGCATGAGGTCTAAGAGTAATGGTTTCCCATTACTCCAACCTCATTAAGGGCGTTAAGTACATTTTCACTTCTGTGGACTTGTTAAGACACATTTACATTGCAAGAACAGAGAGGAAGCTTTGTGGTCCTATCCAAGAATGGGATCAAAGTGCCTGATTTTCCACTGATTACTTTAGTTGGGGGGGGGGGGGGGCAACACCTGAAGCTAGGTGTCAGTGTAAATGAAAATCTGGTCCCAGTTTTTAAATTTCACGTAGCAGCTTCACTGAAAAGATCAGTCTTGAATTAAAATAATCCTTAGTCTCAAATGTCAGTGTTTGACCAATTAAATTACATCGTCAACTGGTATCTTCCACAGACTTCTGTGTTTTAATCTTGTTATTTTCCATGAGATGAATTTAAACGTTATAAGCCAGGAAGTCACAGAAATCTGGAGATCAAATTGTCAGCCGAGGGATTTCAAAAAGCTAAGTAGATTTTATGTGGAAGAGGTTTGTTTGCCTTTTAGCTTTACAACATTTATAGTACATCTTACTTACATTTTCAACTATTTCCTAAAATTTTGAAATTAGAAACAAAAGTGAAATCCGCCCACAAGTGCTGGTTTATAACCAAGACCAAGTATCTTCTATTTGCTAAAACATACAAGACTGATTTTAAGCTACATTTCTCTCATGCGTTCACGTGCCAGTTAAGGTCTGCTTCATTCAGTATCCAAATTCTAACTCAACACGCTGTGTAACAGGACTCGCCATTCAACAAAGTGACCACAACAGTCCTGCAAGGAACCGTGTCTGTAGGATGCTCCCACCTTCCTTTCTGCCTCAAATAGCAATTAACCTTATCATCATACAGAACTTTGAAAATATAATAAGCAGCCTACTGATTAACAGGGCTAAATTGGTCTCTGAAGCCCCTTGCTCGGCGACATGGACAGCAGCGCTGGGTTCCCCCGAGGCAGGGGTACCAGCACCGCCGGGCTGTCAGCCTTGGTTGGATATGAACAGCGTGCTCTGGGCGGACACGAGCTCACTGAGCCAGGAGCTGACAAGAAGCCAGGCAACTGTATTAGTGCGATGACAGAAGCAAGCTGATAAAGCCGATCTCTCAGAGCAGGGTTAACCTACACCTCATGGCTTTGAGTTGATCTGAAACATAGCCAGAGGGACTTCGTATCTGCCCAGAAGACACCATGTCAACTTGCCATTTGCCAGGCACTAGGGCTCAGATGTCTTAGGCAGCAACTGCCATCCAGTGAAACCCCCAGAACATCACATTTGAATCTCTACTCAGAGAACTTTACATATAAACTACTGAAAAACCTTGAAAACTATAGAAACAACCCTTGAACCAGGGACCGAAATACAGGTATCACCCTTCCAGGTATTGCCTACATTGCTGTTTGGATTTTCTTTTTTTTCTTTTTTTTTTAAATGAAACAGAGATTGTCATATAGTGACACACATTTAGAAACTCGAGTCTTGGCACACGCATTTAATGCTTTGGGATGAATCCAACTCAGCTTACATCTGGGTCACATTAGCTCTGTTTCTCCATTTCTCCCTCTCTCAGACCACAGTTATTGCAGCTGCTTTGATAAAAGGAGTAATAAGAGTTTTTAGGGAAAACATATAAAATATAGCTGAAGAGAAAAAGAAAATAAGATACATCAGAAAAAGATATAAAAAATGTAAACCTGTAGCAAAAAGTAATTCAAATTGAACCCAATTATATAAAATTATTTTCAAAGTTCTAATAGCTATAAATGAGGAAACAATTCATGACAGAAATTCCAATTACAAAAAGGAATTATCTGCTCTGCAGCAACTAGTTTTGTGACATTTATAATACACAAGAAATCATGAAGCTTAATTATTTGAATTTAGCAGTGCTACAGATGCTGCACTGAAATCTAATTAAAGAGATCCAGTAAGAATTACAGAAGGTAGACTACAAATGGGGAATTTGCTGATCCATGCATTGTTTTAAAAGGAATTCACAATGACTTCTAAATAAAATGGGAATCGACCTTTATTTTAATGTGTTACGTTGTGAAAATACACTGCAAATCAAGAAAATATTTCCACCTTGATTTAAAATCCTTAAATCTATCGGGATGAAAAATGGGATGTTTTCCTTGGCCTCAGAGTATCTCTGTAGGAATACTATCACTTCTGCGTTGCAATTTTTACAAACTTAACTACAAAGGCATGTCTCTTGCATTGAGATTTTTCCCAGAAATAAAAAAGGGAAAGTTCTCTTTATAATAGACTTCCGTCTTCCCCTTCCTCCCCCCGCCAATGTTCTTAAGTTTCTCAAATGATCCAGTACAAGTGGGGCCACAGGTTCTAGAAAAGCCCATAGATTCCTCTGTGACTTCCTCTGCCTTTTGAACTTCCCAAATACATCATTTTTTCACTACCTACAGTTGTAATGAATTAACAGAAATTCACAGCGACTTTGCAAAATCATCACTCTGTGATGAAACAGATTTTTACACAGAAGTCAAAGGGTATGGTTGCTGCATTCTTGGTAGATTTCCAAAATTGTCATGGTTTCCCTGAAAAGCATGGCAGAGGAAAATAACTTAATAGATTTCCCAGAATCACTTTGTAAAGACTTCACAGTCCATCAGAATTTTGTGAGTGGTTCTTACATACATGGATGGATTGAAGTACAAACAATGCTCTGTATTAACTCTTCAAACCAGAACTCCTATAATCTTCCAAACACTTGCACTTGATCTGCTCTCGTAGGTGCCAATGAACTTTCCATCTTCCATTACATACAACCAGTGTTAGTGAATGTCACTTACTAAGAATAAATATAGTTCCATGTGATGTTCTTTCTGCCACTCCCTCAGTCAATCATGATTCAAAACAGAGGCTTCAAAAAACCAAAAACCCCCAAACAACCCCCCCAAAAAACCCCACACCCAAACAAACCAACAAAAACAACTAAACAAAAAAATAACTCAAAACACCAACAACAAAACCAAAAACAAGAAAGAAAGGAAAAAACCGGGGTGATGGCTTGCAGATTTTAGCCTTTGAATAACAGGGGTCATTGCCTGAACAATTCCAAACACCATCAGAGCACTAAGGGTTGAATGCAAACTGAATATTCATTCTCTCACTCTTGAATGCATGTTTAAAATGCTGCCACTTACCCAAAGGCCTTTCAAAATGAAAGCAACTTTGTGGGTCCTGGTAGTTTCATTTATTGAGCCCTTGGGCTCAGAGTTGTGTCTTGCCAATCCCTGTCTTATTAAAAAAATTATTACAGCTTTACTGCTCTCCTATTGGAGTTCCATAAACTTGCAAAACTCTTGATGCAGTAGCAATCACAGTTATATGTCTCTTCAGCTATAGGTTGTTGCAAATTATTTGGAACATTGCTTATTATCATGCTATGAATTTGTATTACCGATGCATTTGATTTTCTGCCATAATACGTGTTGCCACAAACAGTCTTTTGGTCGCAGTTTGGATCTCTCTAGTGATTCCTAGACAGTATTTTTATTTAGATTAACTAATTACATTTATGTTATATTTATATTAACTGATTTATTAATGTCTTCATTTGGTGCCTCTAACATGAACACACTATAAACCTTGAGTACAGCAAGATTTTTATCTAGATGGAAGTTCATTGCTCAGGCCCAAATCTCTTGGATAAATCCTTTTGCCATCCCAGATGCTTCAGCCAGAGACATATTCAAAAGAAGGAACACAATTAGACTCTCTTTACATACCACACATCTCCAGACTGATGCAATTCTCTGCTGGACTAGAACAGGCCATTGCAGGACACAGAAACCATGTCCTTGCTGACCTTGCACAGAATAGCCTCAGAATCAAGGACCTGTAAAGGACATTTTTCAGCCTTTATCCTGTAACTTGCACTAAGCAATACTTGGATCTTGTTTCTGCTGCATTTATTGCTGTTCCTTTCATTATCTTCATTAAAAGCTAGCTCTAATTAAGCAGCTAGTATATCTTTCTAGTTGCATGGCAATAAAGGCAAAATAAGTTCTTAGATCAATTATTTGTGACATGCTACTCCATACTGCAAAACTAGAAAATATGTAGCATATTAACCAGCATTATGTTAAGATTCCTGAGCATTAGAAAAAAGTTAGGCAGATGAGCCTGAATGCTCATCTGAAGTATCTCTGGTGTTTACTGTTGAATCAAAGTTAAAATTCATTAAGCTATGGACAGCACGAGTTGAATTTTATTGCATATGTCCCATTTCTTGTCGCAGGATACTCAGCGACTAGAAACAAGGACAGACATGAAAGGGCATCTTTTGAGCGCTAGGAAAGCCTTGACAATGACACAATCAGCGACCAAATGTAGCAGCGTCCATGCATCATGCGGCAATCCGATCAGGCCTCAAAGCAGAAGCAAAATGAAGATGAATAATCCCTCCCAATGAAAAGTTTTTCACTAAGAATCTCTGTAAAAGAAAGAATGCTGCTATTTCCTCTGAAGGTCACCAAGTAGTCTGTATTTCAGACTAAAAGTGACAAACTTTCCAATGAACTCTCGCTGAAAGCAGTCTGCCAGACATCCCATCTCCTTTTTTACAGAGAAGCCTTTTCGTGCCAAGTCCAGCAGCATTTAGTCTCTCAGGTAACCAGTCCTGCAGCCCGTCACTGAAGTATGAGTCAGACTGCGACTTCCACTCTGGCTTCCCAGTCACATACAACAAAATCCTACCTCCAGCAGCAGCGATAACTACAACAGGGAACTTGCTGGGAGAGTTCAGTTGTACCCTGGAAATACCCAGCAAACACTGACAACTTTTGACAAGCATGTCCCATGGGAAAGCAAACCGGTTCCTTCTGTCTTAGGCCATAGGTAATTTCTCCTTGCAAACCTTTGCGGCTCAGGCTATAAAATATGAGCTGAATCTTGGCTTTAGAGAGGAACTTCATACTGGCAAGAATCTGATTTCACTTTGCAATAATGAGGCATTTCCCTTCCATTACCTGTTCATAGAGCAGAACTCTGTCCAGACTCCTGCCAGGATTCACTTCACGCCATCATCTCCAGGATTCACAAACACGTCAGCTGCCCTGAAGACATGCTCTCTGCTGTCTGTTGGTATGGAGAGGCAGGCTAATGACGGAACAATTCTTGAATGTCTTTACGTTGCCTAGCAGGATTGTATACAATTCTGCTTGTATACAGCAACGCTAAATTTGGCGAGAGATTTGCCAGGATGTTGATCTTCTTTGACCAAATTGAGCCTTTTCAGTAACTTCTAAAGAAGCAGAAGGAACTATGCAAAACTCAAGCTCTTTTTGTGAGGTGTGAATTGCAACTCCTACAGCTAAACTCACCTACCCCTCCCCAGTGCCTTTGGGAAAACTTGCATCACCTGGTCAGGCGGTGCTACTTTCTGTTAGTGTTTTCACCTGGAAAGGGCAATGTGCATTGATGACCAAGGATGTTTAAGATTTCTCAGTTAAATGTAATTATATTTAATTTTTCAATGAGAGCGCAAGAGACAGCATGCATGCATGCATTCATGCATATATAGGAAAAGGCTAACAAAAGACTTAATAAAGACTTAATAAACTCAGCTGCTCAGTTTTTATGAGGTCTGCTGTTTAATTTCATCGAGGCTTGCTGATTTTAGCATTCATTCAGCAGGAGACAGTGGTTCAGCTCCAATTCTTCTGGGCTCTCAACAGATGGCCACTATTTCCTACCTGCCTGCCATTGCTCTTCAAGAGACTGGAAGAAATTAGGGATCTCTCTGAAAAATACAGGGATTCTTCCTGAGGTCTGTGGAAGAAAGCAGTCCAGATCAGAGACCAACCTTTGCGTCGTCCTGTTCTAGAACCCCCTGCTTTACATGCCAGTTTACATCAAAAGCTTTTTCATCTGACATGAATTTCCCCTTTGGAGGCAAAGTGTGCAACACCAGAGACATGTGCATGTTTCTAGCTAGTGTCAGAGAACACAGTCGCCAACCCACTCCTACTGACAAATTTAGTCACAGAATTCTGGACTGATTTTGTTACTGGCTCAAGAGCTCTTTAAGTGTGCAGTACCTAAACTGGCTGTTACAGCAAACAGACCTTTATGTTGCATCACACCACAGAAACACCAGAAGTCAGCACAAGCAAGTAACATGCGCTGGAGTACAGTAACAACTGTGGATGACAATAGCTCTGATTTTCTCGCTAACTTCTCCAAATGCATGGAAGTTCTTCAGCATCACTTAAAGGCATCACATGTAAACAGAAAGCTAGTTAAAAAAACCCTTCATAATAAACTACCCGATTTTAACCTTCTACTCGAGCCACATACAGTTTGATAGAAAAGTGATTGTTGGCACATAATTAATCATATCTGACAAAAAGTTATTTCCATTATCATCCAGGGTAATACATCAACAAATACCACAAAACAATCTCCATGACAAAAGATAATCGATAGGAGGATCCTTTCAAATGCAGGAAATGTTTCCTGGTAACTGGCAGCACGGCACTGTATAATGGGAAGTGTCACTCATGCCCTCTTATCTGATGTTTAACGGTTATCTACTTACACCAAGAAACCACATAGCAAAGTGACCAAGGACAAGTGTGTAACAAATCAATAGCAACCTTAAATCAAAGAGTAATTATATGGAGGGGAAGGAAAAAAGAAAGAAAGAAAAAAAAGTGAGGTGTGTCAAAATATCATAGCATCATTCATTAATGTCAATGCATAAGACTTAATTGAAAAATAAAAATCTCCTTTCATAAATTAATAAGAGGCAATAATACTTTGAAATAGGAATTCAAACTAGAGCAAGTATAATATAACCTATGGAGGTAGATCCAGTTAAGAACAATAAATGAGGAACAGCCCCTTCTCTCCATTCTCTTTTAACATGATCCTTCTCCTTCCCTAGGGCTGCCAGTCTCTCAATAAAATCCATGCGTTGCTACTTTGGAGACATTTACCAGATTGTGTCACACAGCCTAAAACTTGGAATCCATTGAATCAACAGCGGGTAGTGACACACCACTTTGGGACAGAATAAAATGTATTTATTTCTGCTTTTATCATCTTCCTTTGCTGCTGATGTCCAGTAAAGTACAAGGAAGTGAATTAATGCTTTCTGACCATAAACTTCTTACCGCCACGTTGTTTCGCTCAAATGTTGAAATCAAACGCAGCACCATTGGTCAAAGGTAGCTGTTTCAGTCACACTGTCAAGCTCCTATCACTGCCAACATCTTGTTATTGTGGATAAGAGCACATACAGAGCACAAGAACACCACCTGAGCGAGGGAATTTTTTTTAAGCCCTCACACATGAACCACAAACATTACAGGATTTTCCAGAAGATACCAGAACAACGAAAATGTGGCTTTTTGCTCAGCTTTTTATTTTTTAGTTATTTTAATGTTA
>VYZW01059329.1:4774-20601 GCA_013401315.1 Balaeniceps rex | reverse complement strand
CAACAAGATAACAACATAACTGAGTATATTTGCACATTTCTCACAACAAAAGTTCATGAGAATCATTACTTATGTGAATAACTGCCATTACAAAATTATTTTTGAGGAATATACCACACATACCTGAATGTATATAGTTTTATTTTTAAGAAGAGTAGCAGGATACACTTCTACTGTATATACCCGAGTATATCACAACTTGAGGAAACCTGGATGAAAAGCTTCAAATTCGCAATACCAAGCTCCTCAAAGAAAAACTTGGGAGCTCACTATGAAGAATACCAGATGATCATTCAAACTCTGGCTTTAATATTCTCATCCAGTTGGTATGCAAACTGAAGCGGTACAAAGTACTATATTTGGGGCACTTTAGATGGGTTGTCAGATGAAATGCTAACAGTAAAAATTGCCATATCAAATGCAATATCACAGGGAATAAAATCAATTAGAGAAGACTGCCTGTATCCAAAATTTCTCTGAACTACAGTATCAGAAAAGACACACTGATTGATTAAGTAGAAATACCAGAACTCCCTTAGATTAGAGCTGCAAATTTAAACAGATTAAAACTGCTAAATCATAATCAAGGTAACACCCTTCCCCCCCCAGCCCCTTATACAGTTAGCACACATTATAAACAAAGCAAGACCTCAAGGCAGTTAAGGGTTTGGGGTTTCTTTTTTTCTTTTCTTTCCTTGTATTTAGAAGCTCTTATTATTTCCATGAATTTTTAGTTCATACTGTAAGAGTACTGGACATGACATCTATGAGTACGTGCTTTGGGACTCTTCTGTTAAGGTGCAGAAAAGAATCCAAGAACTAAGTAGCATCCAGGATGCTTCCTTGCGTGTATAGATGGCTCATACAACTACCTTGCCACAGTGCTCCAGGCATTCATGCCGATACTGTTATAAAAACGCAGTAAACAAATAAATAAACAAATCTGTCATCTGCATCTACTGCAAGTTAGAAATAAGACTCTGAAAAATGGTTATAAAGTTCTGGTGGGAGTGGCCACTAGTGTCCCCAGTACAAATGCTGCCCCCAAGAGAAAACATATGAAATAAGCAGTTACATCCTGTTTCTTACAGTTTCTATCTTGACATTTGCTACTGGACACAGGCCGGATACTAGGTTAGGTAGACACTTGGACTTAGCCAGTATGATTGCTGTTATGAGCATAAGAAAGATGACTGGGAAATTAAAAAAATAATTAAAAATCAAAAAGAAAATTATGCTAGTGGTGGAAAGAAAATCTTCATTTTGACAAACTAGATGTAGCATTGTCAACACCAATAGCATAGACAGAAACACTTATATACAAATACAGAGTCCTTTTTATGAAGGTTAATGTCATCTTCAAAGACAGCAGATGCTATTTCCTGCAAGTGATTAATTCCTGCATTTTTACTTATTCACTGGAGAAGGGCAAGAAAACAAGCTCGATGCTAAGTCATTTCAATCACACCTTGCAGTAAGCCAACCAACACCTCTTCTACTGAGGCACTGTGACAAGCACAGCAGCAACAAAGCTAGTAGTCTGGAAGCACATATACTCTTCTTCCATGTTTTGTGCATCATCTGTATTCTAACGGAGAGGTTTCATATGCAGAGTATAACACGGAAGAATTTAGATACTGCCCAACACTCTGAGTTGAAAAATAACAATGAAGATTGGATTAAAAAAATAAAATCAGCTCTTCAATTGGTGTAAATCAGCATAGCTTCTTGGAGGCTGACTACAGTTTAATCACCAAGAAAATAATTTAGATTCCAGTTGGTGTTTCATTCTGACCTGCTATAACTCCTTAGAAAAAGTAAAAGTTCTGGACTGCTATATGTTGCAAGTGCTCCAGGAAGGCACTTTCAATTAAATCATGTGAGAATTAACCATAATACATAGCAATGTCTGCAATAATTCCAGCTGGTATGGGAGCTAATGGAGGAGATTAAAGAATAGAGAAGAACGGAACAGGAAATTAAGAGAGAAGAAAGGTCCTGGAAGCAGAGTACAGGGCAAAGGGATATAGAAAGACACACACAAACAGTTAAAAGAAAGAATGAAGTAAGGTCAATGGAGAAACATATTTAAAGAAGAAAGAATTACATACAGACAGACAATGGTAAGCCAGAATGAACCACATTATGCAGTTGAAGAAAATAATTGAAAGACATAAGGCTGAGACTGTGAGAGAAAGGAAATAAGTGAAGCTACAGTACAAGAAGAGAGAAATCCAAGCTTGCTATTACGTGAAGAGCCCAATTTATTATTATCAAATGAATTTTGTTGCCTTCTTGGCCAAGCTTCATATTGAGAAAACCAAATAAAAGAGAAAATAATAAATTAGATACAAAAAAGAAAGTTAAAAGTCAAAACGAACGACGTAATTCTTGGGATAGCAGTGCTGCAAAATAAATATCTGAACATCCCAGAAGCAGATGAAAATTTACATGCCTAAGCTGCCCTTACTCAGAACCACTGTCCTGTTCTATAAGGTATGCGAATGAACATCGAGGGTTAGGACTGTGCATTCTCAACTCTTGCAGTCACCAGCACAGAGACCTTACTGCAATAACAGCACATCGAACAGGGAAAAAGCAGTGTTGGTTGAATATACTCTGGGTGTGATTTAATGACTAATGCTTGCTTTGTTATACTTGTCCAAGACTGAAAAAACAATTGTTGACATAGTACTGAAGGGCTCGCCTTCTCTGAAAGGTATCAGTATACCCTCGTTCCCCCTCTCTCCATTCGCTTTAAACTGAAGTGCAGAAATACCGTGCTCCTACAATCCTGGCTGTGAAGGTCCCCTTCCTCAGTTCTGACTGGTACGTAACACTTCTGAGGAATGGTTCTGAGGAGTGGTTGAGCCCTACTGCCATTAATAGAGGAGAAACAGCAGCTCTGGATGGAAAAGTAATCCAAGTTTATCTGATAGCTTTATTTGAAGGGAAGGGGAGTATTGATCTTCGTATCTATTTAGAGCCATAACGTTAAAAACAATAAAAAACACAAAAATAAAGCAGCTTATTCTATCAGCTGACAGATTCAAATTGACCTTTTGCTAAAATATAATTTTAAAACTTCTATTCCAAAAGGAAGAAAGAAAAAAAGAATACAATCACCAACATCTGCAACCGAGAAACATCTGTCTCTTGATAATGATTTGACCATGGCAGGCAACTGAGAACTACCAATAATAGCTCACTGGGAAGGCAGCAAGGCACGTGCTAAATATTAATTCTGCTACTGAACAATTTCTAAAGGCTACTTGCAATAGTTTTCCTGTGGTCTGACTTGAAATGATATTTTCGTGCCTACATCTCTAATTTTTTCCTTAAGGCTACTGACATATAGCAAAATACAGACATGTTGAAGAAAAATAGGCTTCTTTTGATAGGCTTATTGTCTTGCCTTTGGAAGGGAAGAAGCGTTAAGTTAACATATGAGGTTTAAGATTTTCATGGGGAAAACATGACCCCACTAAAGGTAAATTTGACTCACTTCAGTGGGACCACAATTTCAACCTTAAACAGGAGACACTTGAAAATTACAAATAACTAACATCTGTAAGTGGCTAAAAATTGGAAAACATTGGGAGAGGTTCAAGTTCAGGAATAAGCATTTCATTTGATTTTGATCAGCAACAGAGGGAAGAAAGCTCCACGTAAGATATAGAAGCGTTCAACCATGAAACATGAGCTAAGACAACCATTAAGGTCAGCTTAGCTTTGTTTAAAGCAAAAGCTTCAGAGCACCAAAATGTCACCAGACTTCTTCAAAATAATGGCAAATCTCTTCCAGTGACTAATATTTCAGCCCTGCCAGCACTCAGAATTTAAAAACACTGAAATGGGGAAAGAAAATACCATCACCTTGTCATTCTGAAATGGACCTATAATCAAAACCATGGAAGTGGGTTCACAGAGAAGTATCAATCCCACTAAACCGGAAGGCAAGCTCAACTTCAAACAAAGTTAAGCTTCAAAGTACACCTGATCTCACAAAATAAAATACATTTTGTACATTTTGTGATCCCACAAAGTAAAATACAAAACGGCACAGTCCGTATCTCCTGCAACACTTAGTCATTTATTTGGAATTGTCAGTAGCTCATACCGCTTATTTTCAGGTCTGCCTGCAGCCTTACAGCCTCACACTGTGATTTTGTCAGACACCGAGCCTTGCAGGGTCATGTTGGGTTAACTCTTGTGTGTAAGACCAGCTGCTACATTTTACCCTGCAAATAGCTGCATTTCAAAGGCAGGTAAAGTGTTTCACAATTTTATGAAATCTTAGGAATAAGTCAGTCACTAGAAGATTTTCCCAAATACTGTTTGTAGGATTCAAACACATCTATTCTTTTGGCAATGTATTTATGACTTTATGGCATCAACATATGGTCACCACAATAAACACAAAATTTCTGATTGTTTATAACCAATCTTCTTATAAGGACTGAATGTTCTAAAATAAATAGCTTTCCAGTGAAAGCAAACAGATTTTGAAACTTGCAACCACGCAACTACGTACTGGGGCTCAAACTTCAACCACTAGCTAATCAAATGCATCACAAAACATAAATCCTGCAAACAGCTATGGAAGACCCTAATTTGGAGCATGCAAGCTAGCCCACTGAGTTCTTGATCATTACTCTTCCAAAGCTGAACACATACTTAAATAATTACAGATTTGAAAACTCTAAGCATTCTGTCTACATACTTAACAAAATTAATTGTTAACATATTTGTTACAGTTACCAAAATACATAATGAGTTTATGAATAATGAATTTTCTCTGTTTTAATTTTCTTTGTTTTAATTTATTTTAAACTCATTTGAAAAGAAGGGTTTTTTTTTAGTTTTTCTATTTACTCACATCAGAAACAGCACTGTGCTGAAGCAAATATGGAGAAGTAGAGATGGATTTGAAGAGACTGCTGCAAGTAAGCTGGTTATAAAACTCCAGTTGATGTTACAGATTGCTATACCTTATTGTTTAATACACAAGACAAGAATCGTAAGAAAAATTATCAGAAGGCAACTGAATAGAAAGATAACTTCTAATCAGTTGGCTGATAAAACTAGTAGAAGAGAGAAAGGTTATATATTTCTTTGACTTCAAAGTGTGAGGAGCCCAATTGCTCGAACAGCTTACTGGGATTTACAAAAAGTCTCCTGGTTGCATTGGGTCTAAACACAAATGTAAAAATAAGCACACGTTAAAATTATTGGACAATTCAAACTCCCTTGGGGAGAACGGCAGCATCACAGACTTTTATCCCAGTGGTTACATGATGTGTATACAGCTACAGTAGAAAGATACCAACAACTTCAGCAGATTTTCTTTCAGAAAAATGGAGTGGGACTTAAAGAGGCAGTGATATGCCTCACACTTAATTTTCTCAAGCTCTCAGGGAAACTGTTTTGACAGGTAAGTGACCAGATAAGTAGGAACTATGGTTTTCCATGAAGAAGATAAGAGAACCTGGGGGGGTTATTATGAATTTCTGAAATATGCTGAAACAGTATCTTCAATCTGAACGTGATAAAGCTTTATCAGGGTGAGCACTTCACAACTTCATTATAAACAGCAATTTGTTTGAAGCTTCAGGCATGGTATTGAAAACATAACATACCCATGCTGTCCTCTTAGTACTTCTGGCTACAGAAATTAGTTAACATAATAGTGACTTAATCAAAAGAATGCAATTTAATTCCATGGTATTTTATATAATAATGGTATGGCTACCGTTTTACTGAAATACAGTATAACATTTACAAATCAAATTAATTTTTGTAGCACCTATAAAATGCTGCATACTCAGTACAAACCGTTAACCTTGGGTTTCAAAAGGGTCTTTTACATAATGCAACTTGCTTTATACAATACCTTTATTTCCTGCACTAAATGAGTATAGCTGCTTTATGTTAGTGTCTGTCCTTTGTGCAGTGTTCCAAGAGGCTCTGTTCAATTTATATTCAGGGCAGACAAAATTACACTTGTTAATGATCTCCCGTCTAACAGAAAAATTAATGTCTTTAAACTTGCTGGAAAGATTGTACTGATCTGGTAGCTATACACCACTTTCTCAGGAATCCAAACTTACTAATCTGGTATCTATATACCACTTATGCAGGAATCCAAGTATTTATGGACAAATGCTATGCTAAAACATTTACCTAGCACCACATATTCACAGATATAGCCAATCCTAACATATCAGGAGATTTCATCCATAAAAAGGATACAATGCAAGGAACTAATAATTGCAGCACAGAGAAGGGGAAAAAGAAAAAAAAAACCTGACAAAAAAACCTCACCAAAAAGCAAACTGAGAAATGAGTTTAGGGTCAGTGGCCGTACATACAGGAAAAGGAGGAATAGAAGGAAGGAATGAAAGCAGTGGTTCAGACAACTAACCAGAAGTGACATGGGAGCGGGACAGCAGAGGTGATGCCGCACCAGCCCGCTCTGAACCTACAGCTCTGCCAGATGACACAGCTCGCTTCCCAGGGAGCAGGAAACATGATGCCACTCACAGGATCACTAGGACCTGTCCGGAGTAGTCAGTGTCACATCTAGTCACTGCATTTTTTGCTTGCTGAGTTGTCTCCAGGTGATTAGAAAGAAAGGAATATGAACCCATTACAGAACAAGAAAAGCATTCAGAAACATACCAACAAACTTTAGAGAGTGATACATCTCAGAAAAGAACCTTGGCCCATTGATTAAGGATAAATAAGGAAAAACACGATAGTGCAGCCTAGAAGACACTGTGGACAGACAGTGTTGTGCTTGGGCTTAGCCTGAAAGCTTCTTACGTGACATAAATTCCATCTTCCAGAATATAAATAAATGCTCCTGTAGGGTTACAGAAGCAGAAATATCACTATTCCCTTCTTTCATTATTTTGAGATCAACTATAATAAATTTCAAAATTACTACACTTAAAAGAGAGTATGGCACTTTGCTTTAATGTGGCTCCTAGAAAAAACTTCCAAGTGCTCAAGAAATGGACAGATAAGCCTTCCAGTTCATGTTAGAAGATTCGTATTATTAGATTCCTCAAGTCAGAGAAGTATGAAAAACATGACTTGTTTCAGAGATATAATGATAATAGCCATTTAAGTCAGTGATGTTAAGCTTTATGGTAGACATAGCAATGAAGAGTAGCTGAATCTTTGTCTCCTTTCCACTCTCTTGAACTGGAAGTACCATTTTCTTTTACATTACAAGCTAGACAGTTTTTCAAAACTCCCTTTTTTTTTTTGTGAAGCTGTGATTAGGGAGCTTAAACAAATGCTCACAATTATAAGTTGCACAGAGTACTAGAGAAATTAGGACTCTAAAGTAGTCTCTGCACTTCTGTCTTTTGCCAAGGTTGTGTCACCTTGCAGTACTGGCTTACTCTTCAAGTACTGCTACCCCATGGTGCATAGTGCAGGAATTCCTGGTGCAGGAATATACACCAGCTTTCAGTGAGCCAGGTTTAAGATCAAAACCAGACTGACCACATCATCATCAGTTTGCATAAAACAGCTCCGTGCTGCTGTGACTTACTGGCTAGCAATATTTGGCAGCAAACTCACAGAATTTGGCTGATGGAAGAAGATATGAAAGATAGCTATGAAAAAGGAGGGGAGAAAGATTAACACCAGAAAAATGCAGGGAAGAAAGAGGACAGACAACAGAGATGACAGCAGGAAGAAAGAGTAAAGAAAAAAAAAGATAAGTGCAAAGTAAAGAAGGTGCTGCAGAGTCAACTACAAGAGATACAGAAATATAAAACAACAGAGAATAAGAAAAGAGATGGAGAAGGGCAAGAGAAAAAACATGAATCTGAGGGTCAAGTGTTATTACATGTGAGCGTGAGAGTGTGTCTGGACTGTAAATATGGACCACAAGAGTAAATGACTTCAGGCAGCACACAGAAGGTATTTGCACAGGCCCAGGCATTTTGAGGCAAGGACTTCATGGATGTTTGTGCAGGGCCTCACAGAGCTTGTGCACAAGTGGAAAAAAAAAAATTCAGGATGACAGATGGTCCGAGATGGAAGATTTCTGTAAAGCTTTTTCAGTAGCAGAGTTTATAGCCATTACCACAACACATGGCTCCATTGTAATTTTCCATGTGAAAAGAGGCAAAAAGAAAAATAAAAATCCCTCCCCTTCACTGGACAAGTGAGTCAAGTATAAAAATACTCCCAAGCAAATGACATCTTTTTAGTTTCTTCAGTATCTTTACATCCTTAGTATCTTTACATCTAACAATGACAGCTGTTTGCATGACTCAGATGGATGATTCAACTGGTGTTGTCCTCTCAGCTCACTCAAGAAAGGAGGAAAGGAGAGAAGCAGTTTATTTTTAAGTATGCCTTTGCTAACAATATTTTGATGAGAAATCCTTTAAAATGCTTTCTTTCCTTGAGAGCTGAGGTCTTATTTAAAGTCAGCTGCAGCGATAAATAAGAGTAGATGGCTTCCAGAGAATCTGGAGACAAAGCAGGAAGCCTTAAAGAACAGCAAGAACGTACTTTGAAAAGATTGTGTGACATCGTAGGTGCTTAGTCAAGTCTTAATCAAAGGCCAAGAGTCAAGCCTGTGTTTGAAAAGGGCTGCCAAGACCCATAATTTTCATAGTTCTGAAACAGCATTATCTAGTGGCTTCTTAGCTATTGGAGAATCTAGACTCTCAGCAGACTCTCTGTTCTTCCTCCCCAGCAGCCATTACAGCTTTAAAGGCTGTTCACAGAATCACAGAATCTTTTGGTTGGAAAAGACCTTTAAGATCGAGTCCAACCGTACCTGTCCACTACTAAACCATGTCCCTAAGCACCTCATCTACCCGTCTTTTAAATACCTCCAGGGATGGGGACTCCACCACTTCCCTGGGCAGCCTGTTCCAATGCTTGACAACCCTCTCCGTGAAGAAGTTTTTCCTAATATCTAATCTAAACCCCCCCGGCGCAACTTGAGGCCCTTGTCTCTTGTCCTATCACTTGTTACTTGGGAGAAGAGACCAACACCCACCTCGCTACAACCTCCTTTCAGGTCGTTGTAGAGGGCGAGAAGGTCTCCCCTCAGCCTCCCCTTCTCCAGGCTAAATAACCCCAGGTCCCTCAGCCGCTCCTCACAGCACTTGTGCTCCAGACCCTTCGTTGCCCTTCTCTGGACAAGCTCCAGCAACTCCATATCCTTCTTGTACTGAGGGGCCCAAAACTGAACACAGCACTCGAGGTGCGGCCTCACCAGTGCCGAGTACAGGGGAAGGATGACTGCCCTGGTCCTGCTGGCCACACTATTCCTGATACAAGCCAGGATGCCGTTGGCCTTCCTGGCTGCCTGGGCACACTGCTGGCTCATATTCAGTTCAAATTAGTCAAGAGACTAGCTGGACAGATGGACAATTCAAGGACATGCCTTCTCCCTTCAAGACCTCTCAGAGATATTTTGTCTATTCTCTTGTCATTCAAAATGGATCCAGAGTTCAACGCTGTAATCCAAGATGCTTTAATTCTACTAAGATCTCCTTACCTAGGGCATGAACCAAAATATATTATGAACTAAATCACTTTCAGGAAGCACATCATCTATCCCCATATAGTTGATGAATATTTCAAATACAAGATTTTAAATGCCAGTACAGAGTTTCCAAAGGAAGAGAACACTGCCTGAAGGCTAATCTATACTAGCAACAGCCCCTTCAGAAATACTAACTTAACCTTGCATGGAGCAGCAATGTATCCCATCTGTTTTTCAGAGACACTTAGCTCGAGTATAAAATGGTCATCAAATGGGCAAATGTCAGATAGCCGGTCACCAGAATGAAAAATCAAGGGCAGTTAATTGTTTTTACTTTCTCTAGAGCACACATCAAAATGGAGGTAGGAGTAATCCATTTTCCATTCTCAAAGACCCTTTTCAGCTCTAGTATCACACTAAAATTCATATCTCCAGAAATCATGAAAGTTTGGCCTCGGTTGTCACAGTCTATTATTTCCACAGGAGAGTTCAACATGTTATAAGGGATTCCCCTCACAGCCCAGCTCACTGCAAAGTACAGCAAAGGAACACACGGAATACCAGTTATTTCTGAGAGGCAATGAAAACAATATCATAGAATTATAGAATATGTCTACTTTAGTTGATAGCAAAGACAACAGTAACAAAAGCAGCTTGTTTTGCTCCTTAATATATCTTTGATGACAAAGAAGCTCTTAGAGAACAAGGTAAATTCATTCTACAGATGACATCTTTATAAAATGTGCATGCAGATTCCTGGAACATCTTTGATGAAAAATACTACAGGTTTTTCAATGAGAATAAACAGTAAAACCTACCCAAGCAGGCTTATATTTAGGCTTAAAACTCTGCATCTTAGGCAGTGGTTTGAATTAATCACCTCTAAGTGTGAATAATTTTCATGCAAACAATCTGCTAGAGCCAGTTTTAATCTGGGTCGGTTGGTTGGTTGTTTTAACCTCAGGGTTTTTTTACCCTCTGAATCTCAGTGAGAGAGACACTAGTGCTTCATACTGTCAGAACTTCTGAAAGACTCGAAAATACCAGTGGATCCTTTCCACTCATGTCTCAAGTACATTAGGATTCCTCTCCCAGAGCAGCCATCCTACTCAACAGAGACAAGCAGAAATCCCAGTGCTCTCCTGGGATAAAATTGTCAGAACTGCCAGATGATTTAGTGGCCTAGTCCGCTTATGTGCGGCCATACCCAGGCCAAGTATCAACGCTCTCTCAGGCACCAATCTAGGAGCCTTGCCAATTGTACAGGGATAAAAGCAGCATCGGTTAGATATTCTTTTTAACACCGGCTGGTAGTTTGCCATTTCATTTGTTAAGTGAGGCTGGCCATGACTTTTAGTCTGGCATTTTCTTATTGTTTTTATTATCCAAATTACAGTGACAGCTCCCAGTGCTTCACTTTTGGGAATTTACTACTAATTTTTGAAGCATGACCTAAGGTCTCTCTCTGGAAAACAGCCTTCTTTTTCCTATATTCAGCAGGGTACAAACAAGACTTTAGAGATTAAAAAATCCATATATTTTGCTTTGCTTTTCAGAGAGTGAAAGCTGAAAATAAAAATAAAACCATTTATGTAACACAAATGACGAGGCTGAAATGGAGGAGGAGCTATTCCTGTAGCGGTCTACCTTTTTCTATTTGCACACTGTGTGCACGTGAAAGCAAAAGATAATAGAAGCGCCCTTAACTAAGCACAGAATTGAAATCAGTGTCACATTTACAAGGAGTGAGGAACTGGAAGACGTGGATGAAAGGCTAGGTAGTTGCTGTGTTTTATGCAGGAATATAAAGGAAGTCACTGTCCATCTCCTACCTACGTGGTCTCTGTGTACAGGCCCAGTAAAAAGGATCTGTAATGCTCAGAAACGGTAAGCAGGCACAGGCCTAGCTTTGATGATATATGTAAAGGAGATGGGAGGAGAAAGTTGTATGATCGCAGCCGGGTGCAAACGTTACGTGGGTTGAATTAGCACTGCATTTGCCTTGCTAGAAAGCTCAGGAAGGTAGCCATTCCTCCAAATCAGGAATTCACTCTATAAACAGTGTTTTGGAACAAAAGTGAGCAACAACTTGCATTCTCCCTTCCCGCAGAAAGAAACACTCCCTAGGCAGCAAATGAAAATTTGCTTTACGAACTTCCTTTTTATTTTCCTTCCTGTTATTCCCCCAAATTGTTAAAAATAAGCTGTTTACTCCCTGTCATTGGATTTCATGTGGTTTTCTATAGCACCATACCAGGCATATTTTTCATGTTCTACTGCTGAGTAGAGTAACTTAATGATCCTTTTAAAAAGAACAAGTCAGGTCTCCAACTCTCTGTACCTTCTTGCGGTATGTCCCCCACGCTTTCTCAAAGTATCCACAGCCAGTCAATAAACAGTCCTACTCTGCCAGTAGTACTGGGAGAGTGGGTTAGGTGGTCTTCATTTCTTCCTCAGTTTTTTTGCACAGTCACATTAGTGCAAGTTATAGTCTAACCTGAAAGGAACAATTCTGCAACTCAGCAGGCAGCAGTAAGCCCTATCATTACAGGGAATGCTATGGAATTCCTCAGCCTTTCAAGACAGCTGAAGTTGCAAGTAGCACAGCTCCAGTCACTTCAGATCCTGGGTGATAAGTCATTTTGTCTTGCTGTTCTGTACTTTCAGCAATTAAGAAACATTTTCTTCTGAAGCCATGAACATGCAACTAAGAGCCACTGATGTGGTGTTCAGGAATCACCATGAGAAAAGGCATCTTAAAAATTCACTGACTTAGCTTCAAAGATGAGGAAGAGAGTGGAATTCTTCTGGGCAAAGTTCCTACAACTCATGAACCTGCTGGCTCAAGTGGTTGTAATAAGCTAAATAACTTCTGAAAACTCTCGGTCAAGGAAGTGTTTCTGATTAAAGTCTGAAACAGCTCAAGGCTTAGTTCTGTTATGGGGCAACTGAAATCATATTGCTTTTGTAGCTCTGGTAGCTGAATCCTAAGATGACTAGAATGCTGTTACCCAAGAACATGATGGTTGTGACTGTTTTGATAGCCTCTAAATTGAAAACACTTCATTCAATACTAAATTGAAAATACTTCAGCTAACTTAGAAAAGGCTATCCCTGAATCTGCACTGGTTTTATGAGGTCTACAAGAGGAAAGGGAAAGTACACCGGGCGCAAGAGAAGTCAAACTCTGTGCAAGTACTCTTCTTTCAATAAACATAGCTGAAGTTTGCTTCTAGTCTGAGCAAAACGCTCTTAATAAGAGCAGCATACTGAGAAGGTACAGAGATTGTCAACAAAAAAAGACCCCATGCTGACATGGATGTTTTAATTTTAGTTCTACAACTGCCCACATTAATCATGGTGATAAAGATTATTTGTATTATAAAACTTGTATTGGTCAGCAGCCCTTTCAAAGATGACAGTCTCACTGAGCTGGCTTCTGCATGACCAAACACATAGAAGAAGTGTTTCCACACCAAGAAATTTATGATCTAAATACATTCCAGAATTAAACAACCTGTCAATTGAACTGAATAAGCACAAACAATTCATTCAATCTTGTCAGCGAAGAAACTGGCGCAGTTGTAAACTTTAATTTTCATACTTGAAAAAATCTGAGTCAGTTTTACATGAAAATTGGATATTAGAAAGATGTCTAGGCAAACAAAAAACTACTTGTTTATTCTGTGAATTACTTATTGTGAGGAGATATGGGGAGTTTATGATGGAACAAGAAAACACAGTTTACAACTATTTAAATTTATAGTTCAGCATATGGAGAAAAATAGAAGATCACTTCATTGGATATTACAGATACTGTCCAAAATATTCCATACATAGAGGGAATGGCACCACTGTTTTCACAGAAATATTTTATGTCTGCATCCATAGAGTCTGCAGGGAGAAAGAGTGATATAAGATAGTTTCACAGACTAAGAGAATACCCAATTCACTGTGACTTGAAGGTAAATACAGGTTATCTCAGAGAGATAAACATCTCAACATGGGTTCATTTATCTTTCAAAAAAAAAAGAAAAAAGAAAAAAGAAAATGTGATCTTGACTAGATTGGATGGTTGCAATAATCCATCCAGCTCCTTTGGGATAGAGAATACCATATTTTTACTCTATTGATGAATAACATATTTAGAGTGTTTTTCTCTATAGCAACCTTCTGTTCTCCTCCTTGCTCCTGCCTCTCCTTAAAATCAAATATTTCTAAGTTTTGAATTTGGAGAATGGAATCACGTAACTAATCAATCAGCCTTTACATCTGAGATCTCATCATTCTGAACATTACCTCATACGAATCTCAGTGATTGTGCCTGCAGGGCTACCACTGCTTTCTAAAAAGATTACATGGACCAAAAGAAACCACTTTGTTTTGCCCTCTGGCTTTCTATGTGAAACAAGTGTCATGGTGAAATGCTGACAAAAACCTCTCATGTTTTCTAGCTTTGAAAAACTGCAGCACAATGCTAATGTTGGAAGCACACAAGCAAAAAATATAGGGTTTTTTTTGTTTTGTTGGGTTTTTTTGAATAAGCTACATGACAATACTTACCAAAATTTGAGCAGAGAATAGAATTGTTCCCTTCTGCGCAGAAATAAAGACAGGGGAAAGGAGAAATCTTATGGACATTTTGTTATATTTACCTTATATAAGGATGCCTACTTAACAGGTTTCAGCTCTGCAGGACAATAAAGGTTGAAATTTATCCCTGTGCAGCATGAGACACTAGCATCCAGGAGATGTTTTGAAAGTTTAGATATTTTCCATGTTTTATATATGTCCAACACACTGAATTACAGCACCTGTTACAAATCCTTCTACTTTAGTCCTGCACCCTGTGTTAGAGCACTGTCCAAGGTAACAGAGCAAACTGCTTCCCAAATAAGCTTGCAGCAGCAGATGATCACTCAGTGCTCAGTGGATGCTCTGTTTTAAACCAAGCTTTTGCGATCTGTTCCTCTGCTAATTACAAATGCTACAGATACCCACAACTACATTGCAAGGAAAAAAGTTATTAAAGCACATGTATTCTTTGTACAATGCACCTTAGTTATCTCAAATTAAAACCAATACCATCCACCACACAGCACGCAAGTCACACAGTAGGAAGACCACATAAGGGCAGATGTTTATAGCTTCTCATCTGGCAATAAGCCAGCGGTGATTGCTGGGAGTCCAAAGTGTATTCTGTACACTCAGCAAGACCATCTTTACAACTGTACCCAGAATCACACACATTTCTTAAGTGCGGGTTACCAGGAGCTTTGCTCACAAGAACACTTGCTGCCCAGGTCAGGGTCAAGCAGGATGCTGATCAGCAGCTAACTAACTTTCATTGTATACTCTCTAAAGCCCTTGCTGCTCTCCTCTCCTTCTAACCCTAACACCATCATCAACCTACCTTTTTGGAATCCTCTCTACTGAAGCAAACATGTTTTTCCTTATCTACCTCCTTCCCATGCTGTCTGTGTTTATAAGTTCATTACCTAGGTACACACACAGACACATGTCATCTTCTTCATTTCCTCTTTCTGCCAGGGGTTTTCCATGAGGAGAGATCTCCAGGCCTTAGAAAAGATTGTTCCAACCAAGTTTTCTCACTTAATGGAGCATGTTTCCATCTCAGCCATGACTCCTCTGGCTGGATCTGCTAAATTATCCAGCATTTATTTGCCTATGACACAGATTGTATGTTTTGGGGTTTTTTGGTTTGTTTTTTTTTTTTTTTCCATTTGCTTGCACCTGTAGTTTCTATTTTCAAGGAATGACTGAGGAAAACACATCTATTCCATCATTGCGGCTTCAGTAACTCCTAGTTTCAGGAAGCTTCAGCTTTAAGATCAGCCATGCCCTAAGGCTTCAGCTTAGTATCTTATTTTATATCTACGTATCTCCTTATTGAGTTCAAATTTTATAGACAATTTTGCATCATTCTGGATGGAACACATCAACTTCACCATCCCTGATATATCACTAATGGTTTTGCAATGACGGAGGTAGGTTTCAAAATTGCTTCCTGTTTGCAGCTTCTTTCATTGCTAATGAAAACTACAGCCATGCTGAGCACACGCCACATCTATCTCTATTTGTACATTGCCCTGCTGTAATAGAATATTGCTCATTCTTGATTACATGGCCATATTCTGCCATTAAACCATGGATGGAGTATCTCAACAGAAACTAATGCTCAGGTTCCGCAGTTACTTAAAAAAATACCAATAGCAGAATATGGTCCATAAGTTGTTTGGATTTTTTTTTCCTTTACATACAGAGATGGGACTATTTGTGA
>VYZW01059325.1:2971-32169 GCA_013401315.1 Balaeniceps rex | reverse complement strand
TAATTCTTGGCTGGATTATGTTACCAAAATCTCAGCAGTTTGCCAGTTAACTCAAGCAGCTGCATTTCCTCTAGGAGAGAATTACCTGAAGATAGACTGACAACACTGATCTGTTCCAAGTCAGTTTCTTTTATTATTAGACCATTTAACTATTGTTTTTCTCTGTGATACTGGTTTTTATCAGAGTTTGTACACTTCCCCAGAAATGTAGCAAATACTGTACAACTTGTAATAAAATGGAAGCCTGCAAGGAATATTAGAGATCATTCAGAAGGCAGTGAAAATAGAATATTTGTTTCTTTCACACTTTGAAAATACACAGCCAGACAATATAAATCAGAGATACTTTTCTTACCTGTTTCACTCTAACCTAGACAGGTTCAGCAAGTTCTGCAACTTGGGTGAAGGGGCAAGATAAGAAGTAGCTAGTTTGGGCCAGCTTGTGCATATTCATGAGGTGGGATTGCTGGCAAAGAGTTTCCGAAGTAAAAGGGTGAAGACACGAGAGGGATATGGTTGGGTGTAGTGGGTAACTTGCCTGGGGTTCGGTATGAGAAATCCAACAAAGAGCTTTCTTGTTGGTCTTGAAAACCAATTCACTAACAGGGTAATCTGAGTCAGATGGAGTAATAAATATATTATTATTTCTATCTTTATTAAGATGTTATTATTATTTCTATTTGTAAATATTTGGAAGATGTCAAAATACTCAGGTAGGCTACATAAATACCTTAACAAAGATAGAAATAACAGATCCACCATTTCTTCAGGAAAAAAAAAAAAAAAGAACCACTAATTTTTCTGTTTGATGACACTTACTTTGGCTGCAAAAGGTAGAGCTGTGGCTGTTCTTGCTTACTGATAGAGTATTTTTTTGCTCTGTCTATATGCCCAGGATTTTACAGGCTGAACTAACTCATTTCTCCTTTACTGTATGTGGAGCCTGGTAGCTGGAGAAGAGTAAAAGAAAGGGTGGGAAGTTACTTATCTTGGTTACCCTGCATATTTGAAAGTGTTTTGATATTCTGGTCCACACTGATGACATTAATAGGCTTTCCCTTTTATCTTTGTCAAAGAATTTTTAGTTTTGAGATACTGCTTTAACAAATCAAGTGTTCAGGAAAACCTGGGCTTAGGTTAAATCTCTCACATCCAGAACACAGCCTGAATATTTTTTCTCCAATTTCCAACTTGGTGTAACTTGTTATGAAGATGTCAGTAGTTCATCTTTTTCTGCTTTTTAAATGGTGACACAATGAATGACCAGAACCTGTTCTCTGCATTGATTAGTAATAGCAGCTTTACAATGACCAGCCCTACACAGCCATTTAAAAGACATGAGATAAGAAATTCTAAAAATGCACAGTGTGAGAATTTCACCATTCTTCTTGTAGAGTCTTTGTACCAGCTCTTTGCTCCCGCAGCAAAGGGATTATCCATGCAGTTACTAAGTACAAACCTGAACTCCAATAAAAGCTCAAATTAACAGCAAAACACATGCAGCTCAATAAACTGAAAGGAAAAAAATAATTAAAAAGGTAATAGTGAAAGACTCAAGCTAATTTACGTATGTTTAACTTCAGTATTCAAGTAGTATCTATTCATCCAATATTTGCTGTGCCCTGTGTTTATTGCTCATTCTCTGTGGCTGCAAAGATGGGAAGGGGGCCTGGACAGCAGGAAACATAACTGCTTACCCCAGCCAGCAACCCTAACTGAGGATGATAACGCAAAAGAAGGACTGATCCTAATGGGAAACTACAGGATTTCTCAGATGACCTTCTCTCATGAAGTGAAAGAAGCAGCACAATTATTTACATAGGTATGCAGCTAGGGAATTCCCTGAAGTGGTGAGACCTGGAGAACTCCTAGCAAAGGCCTGTGCTATAAGCTGCAGAACAGACCTTATCTCCCTTTGCTCCTCCTGGTTTCCACATGGTTTTAAATATGCTTTGATCTCCACCCCTGCTGTAACTGTAAGCAGGAATTTATTCTTAGTTCCTAACACAGAAGCAAGAAAAGAGTGTTAACCAATACTCTTACAAAGTTTTAATGAGATGGAACAAATACATGCCTTAATCTAGCTAGAGATTTATTCACTGGGTTTTTGCTTTCTTTAAATAAAAAAATCAGAAGTAATGCCAGTCTGAGAAAATGAACTTGTGCTTTTACTACAATTGAAAAGAAAGATTCCAGCTTGCAATAGCAATACTGGCATTGCCCAGGCAACCTGGGCAAATGCGGAAATGTAGGAATACAGTTTCTAACTCAGCTGGAATCAGCTTGCTCATGTCTATGGCATTCAAAACTGTATGAAGTAATGCTGCTGTTTTGCTTCATTCACGTATACATATCATGCAACTGAGTTGTGGTGAGGAGGAAGCAGTGCTATTTTCCTTTAGGTTATGTGATTTATGGAGAGGTGTTGTTTCTGATTTTTGTTGTTGTTTGTGTCTGTATAAGATGGATATTGCTCACTGATAATTAAACATGTGCTAGTAGAAATCTGTTAAAGATGTATTTGAGTTATTCAAGTACAAAAAAGCTCGCAGAAATATTGTGTTCTGCAAGTCAACTGTAATTTTCAGGAAGCTTTCAAAATGTTTACACATATAAACGGTTAGTGGGAAAATTTCCCACCAGTCATTGCTGCTATAGCGATATTGTATGAACAAAAAGGAAAATGTTTACTGATTTTGTTTTCCTTTTCCAGTCTCTCCAATCTGCAGTGAACCATGCACTGAATTTCTGCCTCTGGTTGGTGTAATATTCCCTCTTCCATTATAATATGCTCTGCAAAACGCAGAATACAAATAACATGATAAGAAATATTTACTCATAATTTTACTGCATTTTTTCCCCTTCCTATTCAGGATAGTAAAATACAGCCTACCAACTAATGTGTCTTATTTCTGAGCTGATAATAAGGGATGGTAAAGAGATGGGGGGCAGGGACCTGTCCATTTAGATAGTTTAAATTACAGCTTAATGGGCTAACTCCACACTAACCTAATTTTATATTCTTCATCCTCAGCTCTGTATTACTGATCCTACTCCCACATGGATTCTCTTGCCATTCAATATTCAGAAAGTGCTTCTCTGCTTTATCTGTTAGGGACTAAATAATATTCATAACCTCTCCATAAGAAGCTGACCTCCACTGGCTGCTGATTCCTCCTCCCCACACAACCACCCAACACTGAGAGGCATAAAGAGCGTGAAAAACGATACCCTAGCTCCAGCATGGGAGTGTTTGGTGGGCTCTGTCAGACTCTGGCAGAGAGCCGTGGAAACCCCCTTCACACTGGATCCCTTAAAACTACACTGACCAAAAGTACTAATGAAGAAAGTTCAAAGAATATCATGTAAATCTGTCCTGGCATAGGGATATAAGACTTGACCTAAGAGATATCCTTAATGACAGATATCTAAATCAGTATATTTTAGATAAGAGTCATGGATCTAACACTGTTTCTAGCCCTTCTCCTCCCACCTCCTTAGCAGTGGCCCAGCTATAGGTATCCCCAATCCCATATCACCATTGCTATTAACCACTTTTTCAAATGAGCTGAGAAGATTTGGGTGCTTTTCTTCCATTAAAATACAAAAAAATCTAATGCAACTTCATGAAAATATGACATGTTAGTTTGCACTGTCAATGGCTTTGAGGATGCACTGTCCAGGATGCACCCACTTTTTAGACTTTCAGATGAGCTATCCAAAACAGGGGCTTAATTCTTTTAGATGTTTTTCCCGATAGAGATATCAGCTTTTCCAACTTGAAGAATCAGCTTGTTATGGAAAAAGTCATTAAAGTTCCCTCACTTATGTTTTCTAAGAATGAAGGGTCAGGTTCACTACAGAGTGACACCAAAATCATCAGACTTCCTACAAATTGCCTTAGAATCTTACTGTTTCTGAATATCTCAACTGTTGAATCTTTAAAAAATGAAATAAGATGGAACTTAATTAAATAAAATGGAACCCAAAGTTATTTTCCTTTCCTTTCTAAAAGATTGAATCGTAAATTCACATTTCTGTCCTATGCTATTATTTTTCCTCAGACTGCTCCTCTCTCCTCTGAGAACTGGTTAATAAATGACTGATAACCACACTCACAAAAATTTGCAAGATATAAAAAAATATAATGCATTCACTTTTTTTTTCTTAAATATTAAATTATTTTAGTTCAAAGGGAATCTTTTATTGCAGTAATTTTTATTTTATGTACATATATTTTAGCTTCCTCTAATGGCTGGGAAATTTCAATTAAAACTTTCTGTTGGAGTTAATAAAAGAGGTATCATAACAGAAATAATCCTTATGGTTTTATGCCCATACACTGACCTGGCGTTTCCCATTAAGCTACTGGCAGGTGAGAGGTGGTTGTTTGCTTGCTGGATATTGTACCTCCCCTGAAAAGAAGGATGGGTTTGACTCATGCAGGTCAAATTTATTCCCAGTGTAACCACACTGAAATCAGAGGAATTATATTAGAAGTGCAGTGTTTGCTGCATGAGCTTTATATCGGTTAGGTATAGCCTCTTTCCTTCACTTGGGAGGATTTCTGAGATTCGTTAACCTTTCAGAGCAAGTTTTATGCCAAACTTTCATTTTGTCTTAGAGGTTGATTTAATTCAATATTCTCTACAGCAAACAAAGCAATAGTTCAATTTGAACAAAACCTTAGGTCATCCCGCAGCGAATCACTTACAGGTGGTTAATAGAAAGCGGTGTAAGACAGAAAAGGAAATACAGCAAAATGAAAATGCCTCTGAATGTTCAAGAGAGGAACCAATTAGTAAAGCAAGTCAGCATGATAGAGACGAAAGCACTGAGAATGATTCATCCAGCTGTTGATCCAGTTTTATACTGACATAGTGCAAATGCCTTGATGGAGTTGTGTTAGTATAGCTGGTATCTTGAGCCAGCAGTTTCACTGCAATTTAATGACACACCTTAGTTCTCACAAGTGTGTCTAGCTGAAGCTATTTTGCATGAAGCTTGGAAGCAATATTCAAATAATGTGTTTATTTCCATACAATGTGCACCCATAAAGTTTGAATAAATTTGAGAGTTTTTCGACACAAAACCAATAAAAAAAATCTTTGGGTTTTTGATTTTCATAGAGAATCATTAATTTAACAACACTCGGCCTGGGATAATACACTTTTCCTAAATAATAAGATTTTTTTTTTGTACCAACAAATAACAAATAGCTCTTTTTATATTCAGGTAGCTTAAGCCCCATATTAATTAGAAGTTAGAAGCATATTAATAGTGAGAAGGAAAAAATACTGTCTAATTTTTGTAGGTATCTCCCAAAAAAAGCTCAACAAACTCCAAAAGTTTAAAGTTAGGATTAAACTTCAAAGCAATTAAGAAAGTCTACAGTGTGGAAATAAGAGTTTGAATCAATCAATTAACACCCCCCCCGCAAACTCTACCTTGAAGTCAGACCATAAGTTAAGCAGCCATTTAATAATCAATTCCTAACAGCTTCCACCACTGGAGTAATCTACCTGTTTTTTAGACCAGCTCCCATTACAAACAAGGTTTATATGATCACACTGTGTTTGTGTACCACTAGGTTTGTCTTTCCACTTACTTCTCAATCTGTTGGCCAGTTTTAAGCGAAGTTAACTGAGGGCTGAGCTATCTGAGTTCCCACAAATTTTATGGAAAGAGGAACTAAGCCAGAGAAGGGAAAGCTTATAAAAATCTCTGTAAATACCCCAGCTGAACGAAAGGCTGTAGTATCACTCTGTGCACTATTAGGCACCAGAAAAGTTGCATAGGAGATAGACATTTTCTGATACCCTCTGTCATGAATGGAGCTTCAGCTGGAGCTCACAGGATCCATGGCAGTGCCCTAATCCACACGAAACCACAGTACGTTACTTCTGGATCATTGTTTCTTGGTGGTGCTACAGTGGGGTCTACAATGCGGATTTGCTCTATGGGAAATGCTAAGTTCATTTGTTTGAATATTTCTGTGCACTGTTACAAAGTAGGATTGTTTAGTCTTCTTTGGCTCCAGGAAAGGGAATGCCTGGGCAGGAAGCATGGTGTCCTTCCCAGGAAGGAGGATGTAGGGTCTGTCCCCTCCCTGCAGCGACCACCAGGCAACTGGCCCAGTGCATTTGGTCTGTTTGCTGAGGACAGCGGTTCCTGGCTTTTGCCTTCCGGAGGACAAAGGCTTTGCCATTTCCTTGAAGGAAGCAAGGTGTCAGCGGTCTTGTTTCTGGTTTCCCTGCCTCCTTCTCAGTGGCTGTGGAGTCATTTCTCTGTCCATTTTGCTGCTGTGGTCTAGGAAGTGTTTTCTGGATGAGCTGTCTGCTTTCCCCTTTGTGCAAGAACACTCTGCTCTATACAATACATTTTTAAAACACTAGAGAGATTAAAGCGTTAAGTTTTGGACCCAAATGTCTATTCCACTTTCAAGTGATTAAGACCCCATTTTCTGCTTCTATAGTCCTCACAGCCCCACTGGGAAATGCCAGTAGCACCACCACGATCACTAACCTGAGCATGGAAGCTGCTGGAGTATGAATGCACAGACCTTCACATTTGGTATGAAGGCCAGGTGACAACGATTTCATGTTTACATAATTTTTCCTCTGCTATGTGAAACCTAATAGCAAAAAGTAATGACAACTCTAAACATCCCTGTAAAATGCCACCACCATTGTTAAGCACTGCCAAATTTTCACCAACCCTTTATTTTTGCTTCATTTAAATTCATTAAAGGACTGCAGTTCCTTCAGTACTATCTGCAAGTGTTCAGCACTTCTCAGTATAGAAAAAAAGTGAAGACTAAATGCCAACTAAATAAATGCTGGGAATAAACTCCAAGTATTAGTACCTGTCAGAAATAATCCTGGTTGAGTAATCAGTAGGGGTGTTTTTTTGCTGACATGCAATATGTGAACAAATGCAGTATGAAAGAGTTGTTGTTCTACTTAAGATAGTTATAAAATTAAATGAAATATCTCTTTGAAATAAGCATCTATTCACAAAGGTTATTTTAGCTAAATATCATCTGGCCATTTCAAATCTTTTGCGTGTTCAGTACTTAAGAAATAGTAAGCAAATCCTACCCTTTCAAGCCTTGTTAAATGCTTCCTTCAGAGAATGCGTGTAAATACAGTTAGGTTTATATTCCAGAGGGTTTCAGTACGGATTTTTCAAGGTGCATGTTAGTTCTCTCCTTTAAGTGATGAGGGTTCAAGAGTACAACCACTGATTTAAAAATGTACCAACTGCTTACAGCCAACACCGAGATGTTAAAATAATAAGGATTTTATTTTCCTCTTCTCTGTTTCGTGGCACAATTTTATGGGGGGTTCACACAAAATGTCATAAGGAATTTTGCTCTTGGGGAAAAAAAGGGAGCAGAAATGAAAAACATTCTTGTAATTGACTAACAGCTTCATGTGTTTGAATGGAGGCTGAGACCTGAGCTGGTGCTGGTTGTTAAATAAAAAATACATTTTTGATTTGTTTTTCCTCTTAGCTACCGTGATGGAGAGACGTAATGCAGTAAGTGCTTTCTGCTGTACCATCCGTGACCTCAATGGAGAGGGAGAAAATGGGCTTTTGCTGTCAGCTTCTTGTCCTGTTACAGATTTGAGTTTTACTCCAACATTACTTCCAGTCTAATTGCATTTGACCCAGCACTCTTGCTGTGCTAGAGTCAGTCAGATTAACTGGAGGCCTATGTAACAGCTAGTATTTATAGACTAAGTATAATTGCTTGCTAAGCCCTAGAAGCATCAGCCTTATGAAGTTCCTCATTTTCATTAAAACATAGGTTTCTTTCCACTTGCCCATGGAGGCAATACAGACAAGGTATTTATGTGCCCTAAGTGGAAGATGCCTGCATTGAGAAATTAAGCTAGGGAAGTAAAAAAGCTTGCCCTATTTAGTGTAAGTTTAAATTAAAAATAGCAGCTTGTGGTCAGGTGTAAAAACTAGTGCATATGTTTACTAGCAAAATATTGATACATGCAAATTACTGATATCTGCATGTTTACATCTTAAAATCACAGAGCTGTTTATATGTTTACGTAGCTTAGGGGATGTTCTTTTAATTACCTGCTCCCTTCAATGGGGATAAATGCAGTGCTCAATATGTAAAATTTTGTGTTTGTCATTACAAAGCAAAGTGTCTAGACCTGTTTGCTTGCCTTTGCGTATTTGCCCAAGTTTTTCTTCAATTTGAGAGGGCGTTTGGCATTTCGGAGTGAAAACCTGCAAGTCACTCTTCTCTGGTATTCTGTTAACACCTGAAACCACACATAAGCGAAACCTGCAATAGTGTGGGGCAGTTTTATTGCTCCAATACCGGGATATTCTATACACAATAAAATGAACATATGACTTTTGTATCTCTAAAGTGATGCAGTATTAGTGCTTTCAGGCTCAGTGCTGCATGGTTCCAAGTACATCTTTAAGGATGATCAGCAACCTCAGCTTAGGGCTTGTGTATCCATGAGAGCTGAAAACATAGAACATTTTGCAGTAGCAAGCTTTGCATTATGCATATCCATTACTCTCCCAACTTGAGGAAAGACGGTGTATGGGTTACAGCAAAAGGCTGTGTGTACGCTGACCTCAGTTCTCTCTTTCCAGTCATTTTTATGTAATAAATCAAAGCCAGCTATCTTCAATATGCAAGCTGTTTCATTTTCACAATGCAATCTTTCCCTTCCCAATCAAACTACAGCATACCAAAAAGCTCTAAACCAGCAGGACATCCACAGTGGTGTGTTGCTTCACATATGTATTGAAATTCTGAAGGTTCTTTTCTATATTCAGTCAAGATAATTTTAAAAAGGAAATGAACTGTAGAATTTTACAATTCAGGATTCTATTTCATAAAATTTAAAAATGAGCCAATGCAAGATCCACCTACTGGGATCTTCTCATATAGTCCTGTGACTTCTCTGTGATTCACATTCCCTGGGATCCCACAACTTTCCCCTCAAAATAAATCTTATTTTCTGCATAAGATACTCCCAAACAGTATCCCTCCTTTGCCTAGATGCTCAGATGGAAATTTTTAATTATTAAAGAGCGTGAATCAATTATTTCTAGGTTTCTGGTAGGTCATGCCTTTCTTTGTCTTTGAGTTTATACATTTTTTTCTAGTAAGGACTATTTTTGTCCTGGTGCAACACTGAACATATCACCAGCACACAGCAGCACACACAGGGCTGTGTAAGCCCTGAACCTCAAAGGGACTGCTAGGTGAACACAGCTGTGGTCCCTCCAATTATATGGCAAAGTGGCTTAGGGCTCCTATATTTTTTCTCAGCAATCCTGGACAGAAAATGGCTGTGTGAAATGCAAAGCATGTACGCTGTCAGCCTGCTTAAGTTTTGGATGCATCAGACTTTCAGCACATGAGCAGGTGAGTTTTCCAGCTCATGTACATTGAATCCAACAAATCCAGCTCTGCAATGTATAGATAGCAGAATGGGCAGTCACAGAGGATTCATTTTCACATGGAGAAGTGTGATATGTGTGGGGCTCGCTGTGTGAGAGTCCATTTTCCCGCACATGAAACAGTCAGGTCAGATCTACTGCCAGACTTTCTGCAATCCCTTACAAACCCCTGCAGCAAGCTAGTAGGGAGTGGCTCTTGCCCTGCAGCAGGCACAATAAATGTGCTTCAGCCTTTGGCGTTCTACTGCTTCTTCAGACTGCATCCTCAGAGGCAAATGCGTTCCCCTTCCCCGTGGGTCTGGATGGCCCCATCTTGTGGAGGTCATACACTTCTGCTCAGTGGAGATGTGGGAGGTGCAGAGGAATCTGGTTTCAGGCAATACCTCCAGTATGGTCTGGCAGACAGGGGCATGAAGGACCCCCTTGTGCATCCTGAAGTGGGGTATGAAGTAGGAGCCCAACATGGAGCCCTGGCCATCACTGTTCAGTGGCTTCATTAACCACATGCTTCTCCTGCATGGCAGCATCTACGCGGGACTCTGCAGCTTCCTCAGGTTCCCCAGGGCTCCCGGCTGTGGTGTTTAGCACAGGACTGGTCCTGAGGTTTTGCTCCTGACTTTATGAACACAATTCTTGCCCCAGTGAAAACAGTACAATGCCAGATGAATGTCAAGGTTTTGCTCTTCACCTCCTAAAACAGCTACGAATGTTATGAAAGCTTGTAGCGCTACATTTTTAATGTGCATCACATCTGTACATCTCTGGAATGATCCGTCTATATGAACAACAGCTGAAACACCTCATTCTGTACAGCTGCCAAAACCCTTTATGTACATCACATTAGTCAACACAGAAGGAATTGGTTATTTTTATAAGGAAAATGCCACCAAATCCTTTTTCAAATATTTAAAATATTTTTGGCAAATCACATTTTTATAATCCTCATACAGCTGTTACATACTGAAACAAAACATAATACTGTACATGATGAACATCCCAGAACTTCCCCTCTGATTTTATTAGCTCCTTTGCATAGACAGATGAGACTTAGCACAAAAAAAGCAAATAGTTGTGATATAAATCCACATTTCTGTATGGAGTCGGCTTGTTATGCACCACACTGGCAGCACCAACAGCTCTAATGTATGTGCAGCTAAGGTAGTGCGGGACCATACTACAAGGGGTAGTATGCATGGGGGTGCATGGGGGCACCCAAAAGGTGAGGTGAAAGGAGAAGTGGAAAAATGCATGGTCTTTTATGGAACTACTGGGGGCAGGTTTCTCTCCTTGTACTGATGAGTCAGTGGTGAGGGACTGGGGACGCTGCAGGTATTTGACTGTCCCCATACTTCTGCTGTAAAAACACCGGCGAGATGTGATCTCTGGGGTTGGTGTGACTGAATGTAGGAATGGTCAAACCTGGTTAGAGAAGACTGTACTTTGCTCATTTCGCTGAAGTGAAACATGTGCTGCCAGCAAGATTTGAAAGTCTGATACTTGTTTCTGCCCTAACAGCCCAGACACCAGTGATCACGCTGGTGAAGCCTATCTTCTTTTCATTACATTTTTTCTCTTTTCTTCTGTGTCTTGTTATTACCCAAAGGATCAAATTGCATTGGTTTATACTGTTCCAGAATACCCATGAATACAGCAAGTAGATTTACTCTAGACTCACACTGACAGGACCGGTAGCAGAATCTGGCACGTTTTCTTTGTGAACACCCTGAACATTTCCTTCCTCTGCCCTCCCAGCTGGGTAACTTCAGAGCCTGGCAAATGAGAGGCACTGTTTTTAATGTCTCATTCAAACAGCAGTGTGGTAGAAGTGGCAAATAATAGTTGCTTTCAATACAGGAAACAACACACAGTGCCACTGTTCCTACTTTATGAACTATATTAAAAAAATCTCTTCATGTTTATTGTAATAATTATTTGTGCTACTCCAGCCTATAGACTTTTCATTTAAACATTTACTGTTAATCAATGTTGTATTTAGAGCAATCCTTTTTGTGTGCATATGTCTGTGAATTTTAATATGCTAAAGAACCTACTCAGTAGGGTGTAAAAGATGATTTGGAGAATAAGTTTTTAAAGTACTTCAATAAAATAGCATATATAAATAATATGCTGAAATAATTTTAGATGAACATTTTTAGATAGAACAAAGGCATTTATTTTTTTCTGAAATTGGGGCTAAAATAGGCAATTTTCCTTTAAATGGCAAAAGGTGCGCATTAATACCAAGGCTACCACGCCAGTCAAATTCCAGTCCCTGCTCTGAGATAGAAAGACATTGCATACTACAAAGGTATCAGAAAATAATTTTTTAATAAGGGAAATGACATACCTTATTCTCAACTTTGTTCCAAGAAATGGGATTTGGGCTGATTTTGAAAAAACATCCAAAAAATATAATCAGCCAGAGGAAAACATTCTGCATGAGAACATGGAAATTTGGCAGAGAAACAAGCAAATAGAAGCACACTGTTATACTGAAGTGTTGGACATCATTAATAATGGGACATTTCAAATATCATATAAACAAAAGTAATGATACAATTAGTTAAATGCTTTTCAAATTAAAGAAAAACGAAGTTATCAGCCCCCGACTGAGACAGGAGGTGTAATGTGTAGGGAGGTATGGTCCTTCAGATTCGACCTCCAAGCACTGGAATGCTCTGTGATGCCCAAGCTGTTGGAAGAGAAAGCAAGCTCAGAGACAAACCGGGAACAGGGTTAGGAGGGAGCCTAAAGCTTACTGAGCAGAGACGTATCCAGCTAACCTAAACAGCCCTTACTTTCCTGCTAAAGAGGGAAAGTAGACACAAATAACTGCTGGCTGAAGCCTCTAATAATCACCGCTTGGGATATTCAGCACAGTTGCCTTCACAGAAGATTTGTGTGGAGAAACACCCATTTTCTACCCTAGGATAAAACTGCTTCTGGGAGTCAGATCAGGAGATTTTGTATTAATCCTTTCTTTTGCAAATTATTAATGCACTGTGCAGAACGTGTGTTTGCATTGCTGGCAACCTTATCACATGCTGGGCCAAGCACATAGGGTCTGTGGAAACCTGCTGAGAAAATCCTGAAGAAAGCCTGGTGCCCTAATGATGGCAGAACTTGTGCCAGGCAGAGCTGCTGCAGGGAACAGACGAGGTGCGTGCCCTCCTCACATCCCCGCTTTGCTGGTTGACACCCTTTTATATTTGTGGATGTTGAGATGAAGAAGCAGACCCAGACCCATACAGGATCTCCAGGAAGAAAAAAATTCTACAGGGATCTCTTCCCAGAGCTGTTTTTATCCCTAAGCAGTCTCTTGTGAGGCAAAAAAACCCAGGAGCTCCCAGTCATCCTAAGAGGATGTAAATTATGGTTGCTATAAATACAGCACAGCTCTGTATTGGTTAGTCTTTTTGTTCTTTTCACCTTTATCTCAGAAAACAAGAGGCTAAGGAAGTGCACACCCTGTCCCTGACCTGTGCTGTCCCAGACATCTGACCAGAGGAGGAGTCTCCATGTGGAGCAGAGAGAGGTCTGAGGGGAGAGGTGAGGGGGAGAAGGATTGCAGAGCCAGAAATGCCCTTTGTCCACATAGGAGCAGAAAGATCAACTAGCTGTGAAACTGCTTTTTTAGCAAACTGTGTTTTCCTTTTCACAAAGGTGGTGTTTTCTCACAAAGATCAGGACACGAGAAATCCCCACTTCACTATCTGCTGTTTGATGCCAGGCATTCAACCAAGAGCTTATCTTTTTTGGTGAAAAATGGTCCTAAGGAAAAATGCATAGGTATTTTTTCTTATAATGGTGTCTGAGCCCTTTGACAAAAAGATACAGTTTCCTACCAGAGGCCTCTTCTAGTTTTTTTTCTCCAGGATGAAATTATTATTCTGCTACAGAAAGTAAAGGTTTTGCCTCCCTTCCCATAAAAATTCCACCCACTTTAACAGGAAAAGAGAAACATTTATTCTTCCTGTTTCTGGTCCCCATCCAGACCTTCACAACCTTGTAATGTGGTTACCTTGGAAAACAGGGAAATATATGTATTTTCCCTGTATTGCAGATGGAGAATTAAGGCGGAAGTGGACTAAACATCACATGCTGAGTGGAGCCCAGCCCAGTGGCCCCAGGATCAACACTGCGGTTCAGGAACCTGAGCAAGGAGCTATGCTCAAGCTGGTACAGAGCAGTGAGGGAGAGATGCTCTGACAGTCAAACACCCATGCTGTGAGTGTCTGTGTAGATCTGGAGCTCCTGCTCTCACCATCACCCCATTGGTGATACCCAAACAGGTTCAGCCTGGGGATTCCTCACCTGGATAAAGGACCCAGGTAACGTGGCTACAAAATGCCTGTAATACTGGGCATAGCATAGTCCTGAGTGTCTGTAGGTCAAACACAGGCTGCGGGATGTCCCTGGTCAGCCCTGGAAGATGAAGGAGGGAGAGCTGCCAGGGAATGAGCACATTCTCTCTCTGCTTCTTGACAGACCCTGACTCACTTCTCTCTTCCTAGGCAAGCAGGGCTGGGCTATGCACACTCAGATCTACCTCCTCTCCTCCTTCCCACGTGAGAGCGTTGCTCTCCCTTGCTTACCTGTCCCCCTGCTCCTCCCAGTAAGTGAGCAGAAGGACAGGGTTGGCAGCGGCAGCTCCTGCCGCAGGGATGTTTGAGGAGGGCTGCTCTGTTCGTGGTGGGGAAACACTGAGAAAGAGGTGGCTGCCAAGGCAGGGGAAGGGGGATGCAGAGACAGATGGCTGTGGGCACAGGGAGCATTGCCTGTGTGGGGAACAGCATGTGGGAGGTTGCACAACTAGGAGCTGCTCCCCCCAAAACAGTCCAGGCTGGATTACTCCTCTGGGCACTTACATGGTGATAATAATCTCCTTCCCTGTATGATTATGCCAGTGCAGGGTGGCCACACAACCACTGACCTCCTGATGTGCCGTATCTCTTCTTTCCACCTTTTGGTTTTGATTTGGGATTTTTCTGGATGCAGCACTCCTTTCTGATTATTCTGGAAACACTTGGGGGATTTGTAACAGTAATAATGTATGGTAGGTTTGGCTGGGAAAATTCTGTTTAACAAAAAATGTTGAGGTTTTGAAACTTATTTTTGTTCTGTGTTGGAATAAAATCAAAGTCTTCCAAAAACTGTTTTGGAAACTGAGCAGAGCAATCTGTTAGGGACCCACTGGGAGGTAGGAGGTCCTCGTTTGGAGCTGAGCACAACAGGATTATGGGTCTGGGTCTCTCTTCCCCGAAAAGTGGGCCCTAGGCAGGGATTATTTGGAGGTGCTGCTCCTTTGTTCTGGTTCAGACTAGAAATTCCATTCTGGACCTCATTACGGAAAACCAATATATTTTCATTAGAAAAATTTCATTGCAATATATTTGTATTTTCTTTTGAAAAACTCCAGGTCAACCTGAAATTGAGGCCATGCCACAGAAATTAAGTACGCAGGTTCTCAGCATTTATTTCATTTTTCTTCTAAGTATGCATTAGGCCACATCACTTAACTTGGTGTTTATTTTTTTACTTTTAAAATGTGCCATTTACAAAATAACAATATAAATCAAAAACACAGCAACTGAACTTCTGTGGGAAATGGCCTGTCTCGCCTCTCAGCCACTGCTTGCCAGCTTCACTTCAGAAAGTCATCTGACCCCGGAGCTGCCTTCAGAAGTGCACTGAAGGGATTCCAAGGCATGTACAAGGTTAGTAAAAACATTTCAGGAGCAACGACAACACGGCTCTCCAACTCAGGGCCCAGTTGGGCTGGAGGGATGAGCCAACAGCAATCTTGTGAAATTCAAGGAGGATCAATGCAAACTCCCGGACCTCTGAGGGGATGACCCTGCAAGGGTACAGGCTGGGGGTGGCCGGGATGGGGAGCAGCTCTGCGGGAGGTGCTGGCGCTCTGGAGCACTATGAACCACGTGGGAGCCAGCAGCAACCAGGCAGCAGGAGCACGGTCCATCCATCTAGGCATGAGATTGTCCTCCTCTGCTCTGCAATCATGAGACCTGAGAATATAGTGCCTGGCTTTGGGGCCCCCTTGATACAAGACGTGGACAAACCAGCATGAGTTCAGTGAGGGGCTCCTAAGCTGGTTGGGGCTGGAGCAGTTGCCCTGCAAGGAGAGGCTGAAGGATGGGGCTGGCTTGCAGAGACGGCTGCAGGGGGTCTGGCCGCAGCCCCCAGTATCTGCTGGGAGGTGGTTGAGAAGAGGGAGCCGGGCTCCTCATAGCAATGAAACAAGAGCTCTGATTTTGCTGCTATGTAGCCCATTCTACAACAATTTTATTGCCATTTCTGATAAAACTGCACATTGATGGTTGTGTGATTTGTCAGAGCTTCATTTTGACAGTCCTAGAAAGAAAGGGCCGCTTTGTGTGGGTGGAAAGACAGGACATTTCACCTCCCCCTGGTGAAGGGAAGAGCACTGCTTGGGGAGCAGCAGGAGATGCGGTTCCTAACCTGGATGCCTGGATTTTTCAGCTGCTGCACAGTGGAGAACATATATCTCTATTGCATTTTTTTAAAAGGACAGGGAAAGCTTTGCTGCCACATACACTCCAACTGGAGGCCCAGGGGAAATACCTGCAGCCAGCATTTTCTTTAAAATGACAGTGAAATTTCACACACCCACACCTCCCCACCCACAATTACTTCAGCCTGACTCATAAAAACATGGTGTAGCCCTAGACATGGAATAGATCTATAAGGTCATCTCATGCATTTCTCTTCTAATTCAGGATTCTGTCCTATAATGAGTAATTTCAAATGCTTTGGTCAGTCAAGATTCCTGTTTTCCAATTTCTTGAAATACTGTTCCCCAACAGATGTCACTGTTTAGTAAATGTCACATGGAGAAAACCACTTTAAGAGGTATCACTGTTAAGAGAGATGTTTTATGTTGCACTACCTTGTATCTTGGACTGGTAAGAAGAAATAAAAGGTCCATACTCCTTTCAGAGTGAGGAAGGATTTTCTTCCATTGGCTTTGTTTTGGTTTGGTTTTACTTGCTGTATATACAACAGATATTTATAACATGATCCTGGTCTTCATGTAATAAAATCACTTTGGACTCAGTTTCTCAATCTGTGATCAGATTCTCTTTGCAAATGAATCTGCTGTAAATGAATTTACAGCATAAGCCTTTTTTCCCATTTGGTGGAAAGTGGTCTTATTTCACTATCAATTATGTAGGACAGTCTAATACAGGCCTGATACATACATGCAGGTGGGAGACCACTTTGCCCATTAGGGGGCATTAATGACATTTATTCCTCATTTCACAGAGGACCTTTGTCATAATATCACCTCTAATCCTATTTTCCGTGTCTAACAGGAAATATATTAATACTCGCTTCTTAAAGAAACGTTGCAGCTTCTTCTTGACGTTGCCCCAGGCTTATCTTCAGCCATGTGTGGATGGGGCTGAGAACATGCTCAGCATTTGGAAGAGAGGAACTGGGGAGTTACAGCAAGAAATGTTTCCGTCTGAGGGGAAACCAGGCTGCAAGACTGCTGCAAACTTCAGCCCTCTGAAGTTGTGGGGCTTGCTGAACCAGGGTTTTGTTTCAGCCCTGGAAAATGACAGGAATCCTTTGTGCAAATTGGGTGCAGATGTGGGACTGGGTATCGCACATCATCCACATTCTTAGCTGTTCACATGTCGGATTTTGTTTGCAGACCATATCCAATTTTCATATTGCACTCTGTTTCTTCTTTGGTTGCAGAAGCTGTGGGAACTGTGGCCAAATCCCTCTTGCTTCCTGGCTGGTGGGAGGGGATCCTGTTTGGGAAAGAAGGTGTTTGCTTGCCTTGATGTGTCCTGACAGAAGGGAGGGAGGGAAGATCGAGTTTGGGAGCAGGGGCTGGGGCAGAGTGCACCCAGGCATGTAGGCGCACGCTACCCCTTCATGATGGTTGTCCTTCCCAGTGTAACGGGGGATCCCCACACGTGAACATGGGGTTGGGCCCATGCAGGACCATAGCCACGTGCCCTCGCCAGCCGTGCCACAACCTAAACTCCACACCGTGACACATCCACCGTGCTCTCCAGTGCATTGTGTGGCTGCCTGTGCTGCACAATAAAGCCAGAAGATGAGGCAAAACCAAGTTTCCTTAAGGCTAGCTGCTTCATAGCTGTATTCTGGGTATGCTTTCGTACACACACCGTGTGCAGAGTATGGGGGAAGGTGCTGCTATCTACCAGCAAAGCATTCCACTTATCCCATGGAGGGCTGGGCTGTTCTGGTTTATCTTATATAGAGTACATTTTTGTTGTCTGCAATGGATAGAGAGGAACCCTGAGGGAATTAATAAAGCTCATGCCGAGAAGTTTTAACTTAGACATGCATAAGGAATAAATTAATTTTTAATACATTTTTTAAGAAGCACTTTTTTGGCTTGAAACCATCATGCCTGGTATGTTTATAAAGGCACCCGTAGCATGCTCTAGTTAAGAGTCTGTCAGTGTTTCCACTGTAAACCTTGTTTTCAGAAGTTTATATTATAATTCCAATATAAAATTCAATCCAGGCAAGAAAAAACTGGCATTGGTCTTGGCCTGGGAGTGATGTTTAATGATTTTTTTAATTTAGTTTTTCTCTTATCAACGTATGATTAATGTTAATTAATAAGAATGCTTTCATCTTTAATCATTGTTAAACTTAAAATAGTATCCTGACGAGGTACTTGGGGTACAAATGAACTTCTGGGTGTTTTTCACGCTTGCACAGCTTAAAAACATTTCCAAAGCTCTAGCTATAATTTTGCAAACAATGAACTAATTTTCTGCAATGCCCTACTATAACATTTAGGATAAAATATTATCCCAAGTGGGAATTATAACGACCAAGTCCCACTGAAGCTCTCTTACTATCCCCCCAGAAGTGCTATCGGGCGTTTTGCAGTTTGGACTCCCGGCCCTGCCGTGCAGCTGTTGCAGCCCCACTGGTGGACGATGTACAGGGAAAGCTCGCTGGGTGAAGTCCAGCTCACCAGCAGAAAGCGTGCTTAATTGGCATCTCCGAGAGGCGGAGACCATCGCATACACCAGCCCTCCCCTTGTACATTTTTTCCCCTCTCAAACACACACGCTCACAAGACCTCCACAGGAAGCGAAGGGCTCCAAATTACATTCACCTATTCTTTTAAAAAAATTAATATTAGTTTTAAATAAAAAAAGCTTTATAGTTCAATATCGGCTCACGACAGCAGAAAAATCCAGTGTTAGCCTAATGATGCAGTTTCACCCTTATCGGCTTCTATGTGCCTATAGGCTTTATAAAAGTCCCTCAGCAGCGGGTAACGTTATATACCATATGCGTTGCCTGCAGTACCTCAGCACAACAGGGCAGATTAAGGACAGAGTTTCCGCCTACCCTTTGAAGATTTATATCAGACCTTTTAACCTCCTGTGAAAACAGTTTGGTGATTTAATTCTTTTTATGATAGTCAACAACAGCTTTTATACTTCCACAAACACTGTGTAGCTCTCATGCCGTAAACAGTCATAAATTCAGCCAGACTTCTCCATATAGGAGCAAGGCACGACAGAAAGCAACAGGGTTCAAGGCTTCGTGAACTTTCTCTCCCGCCAATTGGAGTTCACAAAACTTGTTGAGTTCGTAAACTTTTCTCTCCCCTCTAATCCTTTTTTCACCCCAATTTAAACAAACAAATATGCTCATAAACAAACAAATATGCTCAGGGATTTTCTGTGTTTTGCATTATGACTGGGAGAACATGATTGAAATTGAAGACTGACACATATGGAGGCCATATACAGCTCAATATATCTGTGGTTGGCTAGTCCTTCACCTCCCTGACCAGGCTGAACACTGCGCATGTTAGGAGTTTCAGGACAGCCTCCCTAGAAGTCATGTCTGTGATGTGATATTGAGCTTTCCAGCTTTTATTCACCCAAGAAAGTCTAGCCAGCTGCATTTTGGCCCTCCTGTTGTCATGTCCACATGCCTTACAACATGAGTGGATCCATTACACACTACATTACTGAGAAGTACTTTTATGGTCGTGGAGCTGAATCAGAGAGAGATTAAATGACTTGGTGTAAGTCACACAGGAAATTTGTGACAGAGCCAAGAATTTCCTGAAAGCCAACCTACTGTTTTTAATTATTGTTTTTCTAGTTCTTCTTTCGTAGTATTCAAAGTTGAGGTGAAGCCTGTATTGAGTATTCATCTCTGTATATATACTCATTAAGAGAAGCTCTGCAGACCTTTCTCTAAAGAGCATCTCTAAGTAGGGAAAGGAGACAAAGGGCAGGAGAAAGGACTCATTAGCTGCACCCCACGCACGTGTCAGAAACTAAAACACAGAGCCAGTAATGCAGTTTGCTCCAGGCCACACAGGAAGTTTGCAGCAGAGACAAGGAATGTAATCTGCATCCCCTGAATCCCAGTCCAGCGCTTTCAACATCTTCCCTAACCAGTTCATATTTCATATGATATGCAGTCTATACTGTATGGCCTTGGAAATATATATTTTTTTTACTCTCTCTTCCTCTCTGAAATAATGTAATCCAGGAACATTTGCACTGAACTTTTGAACCTTTGATGTTTAAGTAGGTTCGAAATTAAGCAAACTGTGTTTCCATGTTGTTAATTGGAATCACTGCCTGGATCTTTTAGCAGCCTCCACATGGTTAACTTCAAACTCCCACGTCAGCGCCGGGAAAAAAAAATCAGGTCCCATTAAATGTGCTAAACATCTTAACTGTACAAAATGGGGAGTGAGGCAGATCTTTTGAAAACTGAATCAGGAGAACGACAGGCATCTGTGTATATACTTCCTCTTGCCTGGGCTGAAGGTCATTATTTTGAACTAATAGCTGACCCCTTTGGCCTCTGGAAGGCCATTATGCTTAATGGCCTGAGCTAATTTGCTGTGCTACAGGGTTGGCTGATCTTTATTTTAATCTCCTGCACCTTCTCCTGCTCTTGTGGGGAAAGCAACTGCTCTGATATAATCCAGTTGGCACCAAATTGCCTAGGGGAGGGAACAGGAGAGCTGCCATGAGACAGGACTACACAGTAATTTACTGGGGCTTGACTCTCCTGGCAAAAAAAAAGGGAAGAAAAGGAAAAGCATACGCATACACGCGCACACCCATACATGTGCACAGTGTAAGAGAGTGGGAGAGCAGGAGAGTGAAGCTGAGTAGAGGGAAAGAAAGTGCAAAAGAGGGAATGAGGGAAAGTGTGAGAGAGAGACGTGCTTTCACAAGCAAATCTACGTTTCTAACCCCATTTTCCTTCCTTTGAGCCACTTTGAAAGAATAATGCCCAAATGATTTGCTGCCAGGAAACAGAAATAACTTTGCTAGTACTCTTTCTCACAAAATCAAGTACCTATTTGAAAAGCAAAATCCCTTTGCCAGCCACACATGCCCATGTCTCTTCCAGCGTTACTGAAGAGGCTGTCATGAGTGACTGATTTAAAAATCAGCTACAATAGAAAGCAAACACACAAAGAGCATCAGCTGCTAGAGACATATTCTCAGAGGTGAGGCAAGGTCTCATGGGGTGTTGCTCTCACAACCTTTGTCCAGACAGAGGGATTTTTGTATCCTTGAAACCTTTCTTTGGGTCCTCAGCCCAAGGACGAGTTAGGAAAGTCTGACCCAGGTTGGAGCAGCGTTGCTTAGGTGGGGTAAGGGGCTCTGCTGCCAGCGGGGCTGGGGCTGCACGGGTGCTGGGCAAAGGGGGAGACAGGCTCTTATCCCCTCTCCACCCTCAGCATTTTTCCCCTGCTCCGAACAGCAGTTTGTCACAGAGCCTTTGATTTCTGTCTTAGCTGTCATCATTTTGCCTTTTCTCCTTCCTTTGCTGATCCCTGTCTTCTGCACATGTCCTATGCCCTGAGCAAGGGGGGGACACAATGAAAAAGTGTCAAGTCAGCAGCAAACCTAAGATTTTACAGTATGCAAGAGCTCACATGTCAAGGAGCAAAAAAGCTGCTTTACATATGTGGGTTTTTGTATCTGCAGTAAGACATGCATGAAATACCCCAGAAATGTGCACAGCATGACCAGCTATTGCGAATTACAGGTCCTCATTCCTCCCTTTTCCCACTAATTTTCCATGGTCTGCTGCTCTCGCTGATATCTTGTCTAACATGTAGTGGCTGGCTGTTTGGGGAGGCTTGGACGCTCTGCTTCATATCTGTGCTATGCAGAAAACTGCAGAAGAAACAGGGCCTTGGAGCTGTGTCGGGGGTTTTCCCCCACCCATGCCCATTGCAGCTGGTGGCGAGCAGTGCCTCTCTCCAGGGCTTCAGTCCTTTCTGCGCTGGACCCTTCTGAATGTGGGTGGTGAAAGTCGTGGACATCCCTGACCTCATCACTGAGGCTGGGTCCTACCAGACAGCCCAGCCCTGCCAGCAAAGTCAATGGAAATGCAGTATTTATCTCCATGGCTCAGCCCTGAGTCTGGGGCTGACCCTGCTAATGGCATCTGGCCTGTCGTGACTAAATTACCTACAACAGCAGCCTTGGCATTCAGGGGCGGGATGGAGAGCTATCAGCTGATATGCGCAGGTCTCTGAATTCTTAAATATATCAGAATTATGCTCTTGTACTTAATTAAAAAAAAGAAAAGGCCATGCAGATGAACTTCTATTACATTTCTGACCCCCAATCAACCCCTGGGGCCCCTTGGATTTGCCGTGGTGGATGCCCAAAATCACAGCTGCGCAAGGTAAGGACTGCTGGTCCAGCGGTCCTGGGGCACCACGTGCCTCCGTCATGTGTGGGTAGGAGTATCCCCATGGAGTGGCCCAAGCTGGTGGTCCAGGCTCAGCCATGCAGACACCAGTCCCCAGGCTGCTTCCCTGTGTATGGAAAACCCTTCACTGCCCTTGAAGGATAGCTTCCCACTGGCTTTGGGCTATGGGAAGAGCCCAGGCCTCAGGATCTTGATTGTTTGGCAGAGTGTGTGCACCTCAGGGGTATTAAACATACCTCTAATCTTTCTGTCTACATCAGCCTGAAAATTTGTCATATTGCCCTCTACATTTTAACCATTCAAATGGAAAACTAATTTTAAAGGCAGTTTCTTGCAGTAAATTGGTCAAAAGAAAACAATTCAAAATCAGGAGCCAAAAATTATCTGTCTGAAACAACACATATCTCGCATGGTTTTGCCATGTGTGCAGCAGGGTTATCATGGTTTTCTCTCAATTTTTTTTTTAATCCCTTTGTAAGACCTTCGGGTTTCTAATGCTTTGGGTTATAATGTTGCCACACAAGCTTGCCCATGGTACAGTGCATACCCTAGTAAAATAAAAGGCCTCCTGCAGGTGGTGCTACAGTGCTGCAAGTATTTTTAATTAGAATAGGCACAAAAAAAGCCTCCATTATAATTTTGCCTCACATTACAACATATGAAAACCTCTGTGTGGGAGTAGCTCATTATAGGCAGCAAAGTTCAAACTAGCTTCAAATGAAGATATACAGGTAAAGCATCTTGGAGACTTGGACCTAACTCACTCTCTCAGTAACACAGCTCCACTTTCTCAACACAACTAGCACTTAGTTATATATGAAGAAAACCATTTCTTCTCCCCCTGCAAATTCTAAAGAAAATTGTGGCCTTATTCTCCATTGCCCAATGAGTTGTGCAGTCAAATATTATGGTGCAAAATGATGACAAAGTACCTGTAAGATGTCAAGTATCAGATAGGTTAGCATCTTACAGCCCACAGCAGCAGTACTAATGTCCAAGCAACAGACAAAAGGGGGGGAAATTTAAAAAAAAAAAAAAAAATCTGTCTGCTAATGAAAAAACCTTCATAGTTTATGAATCTCTGATTTTCCACAGACTGGACAAAATAGCTTGGCTTAGCCAGCCCAGCCCAATGGGTCACCTCTGCATAGGCACAGCTAGGGCTTGTTTCTCTTTGCCTTTAAATGGCATCAGATGGCTCAACAAAATGAGGGCATTATGTAGGAAACAAAGTTAACCTGTGGAGCAAAATACTGCCATTTAAAACCTTCATGATTTAAATAGTCTTTAAAAGAAGATTGCTATTCTGTAGATTTTCTTGTCTTTAAAAGTGGTGGTTTTTTGCTTCTTTCTTACCTGCTGACTTTTTTTTCTCCTTGATTTCTCTTTTTTCTATTTATTGATTTACTTGTTATTGTGAAAAGAATAAGGAAATAAAAGGAAAACATAAAAAGCCAAAACCTTTGGAAAAAAAAAGCAAAACAATGGCCTTTTCTGGTTAAACATGAGACAATTTGTTTTCAAGTATCCTTTACTATTGCTTCAGCTTTCTGTTTTCGTTTTTATCCCAAATGTGCTCATAAGACATTGTTTTCCTTTTTCCATGAAAATATGTTTTTAAGTGTGTCTGCTAGTCAAAAACTGTTGCAATCTGGGTTGCCCTTGTAGTTAAGATAACCTGGCATGGTATCCTGTGAACTTCCCCAACTTGCGTTTGCTCAGGGAAAGAAACAATTAAGCCATCAACACAAATGCATCTAGGGCTGTCAGATCAGAAAATAAATGAAGGCTGAATCATCATGTAGTACCAACACTTCCATAAGAAACAGCTTCAATTAAATTAAAAATGCAATAAGAATAATTAAAATGTATGAGATATGGCTCTCAGCTAAACTTGACTCTTATGCTTTGATTTGATTTAATATTTTTTTCCTTCCTCATGTACAGCACCTGAAATTTCCCAGGGAATTTACAGGGAGAGGCATAGATTTGGAGACAATAATATCCTGCTCTTCAGTGCTATTTCAAGGAAAGTCAATGCAGGTACAATATTCATTTATTCTTCATTCTCTCATTCTCAGGGAGGCACAATGTGTCTGGGTTAGCATGGCGATTAGCTGTTCAACAACAAGTTGTTTTTTATAATTAGAGAAGAGGTTGCTGCTTGTAAATGGAAAGCCTATTAGTACCCACCAATTGAACTGATAGGATATTGTGTTATACGCATCCATTGCCTCGCAATGTGCTATTGTGATCAAATAGATATTCCTTATTTAATGTAATATTACAACTGGCACAACAAATTTTTAATTTATTTTTTCGTGAGGTGAAACCCTGTGGGTAGATATGGTTTTAAAACACAGAACACAATCTCTATCACAAAACAAATATGTTTTCTTGAAAAATCAGATGCACAAAGGGAATATAGAGACATTTCCTGAGGTTTCTTTGAAAAGGTCCAGCCTTCAGCTGAAGCCCATAATGAAAATAGATGAGAATAGAAAGATTCAGTGTCTGCATAAGCACACCTTTCCCCCTCTTGGGAAGAAAACTTTGCCTTAGAGGGTTAACAGTTCACATTTTTGGAGACACTAACCTTGGGGACTATTCATATGGATGTTATTTATGGCCTTACTGAAACACATCAGTGTGACCTTGAGGGTACAGGAATGACACCAGGCCCAGACTTAGCACTCCGGGGGGTTCTGCAGATAGCAGCAGATCTCCCTGGAGGATCCTTGCTCTACGACCGATATATTTTATGAATCTCTGCCTTTCTTCAGATGAGGCCCAGAGCTCTGTGTGGGTCAGACCACAGAGGCAAGATTAGAGGGGGACACCTGGTTTTCAGAGCCCAAGGGGTTTATGTAGTACCTTGCGCTTAGCTGTTCAGTGCTGCAGAGATTGATTTATGGGCACAGGCAGCAGCAGAGATTTAGGCACTCAGGGGACTCCACCGACAGGAACATAGAGACACGAGTCCCACTGATAGAAGCAGTCTGGATGAAGCCAGTGTTTGGTTCAGACACACCTCATGTGACATTGAAGCCACCATTAAACGAAATTGTCTTTTTGTGGATTTATTTTTCTCTCCATAGTTGTTTTTATCACTGCCATGTACACATCATCACAGAGCTGATGTGAAGGCCAACCGGATACTGGTTACAAAGCACTCACTGAGTTATTATTATCACTGCTTTGTAGGAACATAATGCTCTTCTAAAATAAAATCTCTGCTTTTGGATTTCTTAATATAATAGAATTATGGAGTAAACTTCCAGTGACTGGAAAATAAACTGCTGTATCTTTACCTGTGAAAGGAAATGGTTGTGCTGTCTCCTTGGTGAAGCTACCTTAAGATACTTCTGGAGCTTATAATTTAATGGCTGCAGCCGTTTTAAACAGGAAACATGATACTGATGTAACAGACATCTACTTAAATCCATCAGAAAAAACCACAAAGCCTGGTGAGGCAGAAAGAGCAAGGCACTACTTGTATCAGAGAACCACAGGCTTTTTATATTTACTGAAGAATTTTCCCTGGCTGGGTAGTCTGTTGACATAAACCTGAAGCAGTTGAGAAACCATTTCTATAGTAGTATTCTGTTCAATTGTTAGTAGAAAGCCTGGTGTAATTCCTTTCCATATAAAAAGGAAGCAGAACTTTCTTTTTCATTTGAAACCATCATCAACTTTGTTTAATTTAACGTCATTGCAAGATTAATAGGCAAGAAGCCTACAGGTTAAATTGAGAGGCTTTTGGTCATAACCAGCTTGTCTTGTCCATGGGAAATGACCCAAATGGGAACAAAGAAGCAGAAGTCTCAGTCACGCTCCTCCGTTACTGCTCCATTAAACCTGGAAGATTCTTGCCTCTATTCCCTGTGAAAAGAAAAGTCATGATCTACCACATCTTTCACAGTAACCTTGAAAAGATTTGCATAGTGTGGCCTGAGAGTAACTTCATTATATAGGTGAGCCACCTACATGAAGCCTCCCCATTGACCAGTTCTTTGTTAACTCATACAGGCCATGAGCAGAACATGAGGCCTTGGAAAGGTCTAAATAACTGTGCTCAATATGAGTTTATCTGTTGATAATTGGAGGGGCCTAAAGGTAATATTCAAAATGTCCACATTCAAACTGAACTGATCATAGACCAGAGGAAGATATCAGCTGAGTGAACTGGCCCTTCATCTTGTTCAGCTTCACATGTTTCTTGGCATACCTAATAATATTGAGAACAAAGTAGAAACAGAGTAGAAGAAAATGCAGTATTTACCTTGTGGTCAGAAACTACTCTCAGTTGCCCTGACTATATATAAACATTATATTAACTCTTGTGCAAAGTGGTGCCTGCAAGGGCTTGCACAAAAGCACAATTATTGTTTGTTCTGGGTAGAAGTTTATAGCTACATTGTCTCAAAGAAAAAGATAAACAACATACAAACAATTATTTTCCTACAGTGCAGGGAACCTTTTCCTCTTATTTCCATACATGTTAGATGGCCCCCCTCCTAGGCGTTTTTGTAAAGAATTGCTTTAGTTTGTAAATTGCAGGATATAGCGCTTGAAATGCATGGCAGCAAGAGTATAGATTTTACTCTCCATTCTGCACCCCTGAATGTAATGAAAAAATGTACCTGGTCAGCAGGTAACTCAAGGGCTGACTGCATTGCCACTTGGAAGTCCTGCTGGGCAGAAGGAGGTTTTCCTGTCCCAGGTAGATTTTCAAGAGTTCAAAATTTCCATTCTGAATCACAATGAATAATTACTCTCACTATTTTTTTTCTTTTTTTTTTTTTTTTTTTTTTGCAACCATCTTGGGTGAAAAACTGTTGCCCAGTTTTTTTCAGAATTTGCAAAAGTCNTTTTTTTCAGTAGTTGCAAAATGCTTAATTTCTTAAAGTATTTCTCTCACAAAAATATTTATGTTCTTCTTTACATTCAATTGTGTTTCTAAATGAAAACTTTCAGAACAGAAATGCTATGAAAACATGAAGGGTTTTACCAATTTTTTTTAAGAAAGAGTTAGATAGTTTTAAAATTTGTAGAGCTAAATTTGTGACGCTAATGGAGATTGAGTCTTGGCCAAAAGGCATTTTCCAGTGAGAAATATTTGGCTATGCACGTCCCATTGACTGTTGGCATTTCCAACAAGGTGAATGCACGGGAGACAGAAAGAATCGCACAATTTTGAAGGCTGTTTTTATGAACATTTGTGTTCACATGTAAGGAACAGTCAGCAGAAGGCCAAAACCAAAATCAGCCAGCGTAATGCCAGGGTCTGCCTTATCTAATGACAACCCTTCCTGTTTCTGTTGCAGTGCAGGTACTGTAGTTTGCATTAGGCCTGCATTTCCTTTATCTTTTTTCCTCCAAAGCTGTAAAAACCAATGCAACATTAGAATACTTTTTTTCTTAAGTAAATAGTCACATGATGTTCTAAGAATAGATAAAATTTGTTATAACTGTCTAGCATTTACTTTTAAGATTTTTCTGCAGTAGTAGAAAAGAAATCAATAGTAGCTAAAGAAATCAGTTTTGACATTTGAAATCTGACACACAAGGTTGGCATATTTTCAATGTTTTGTTTGCTATTTCTTTGCAGTAATATATTTAGCTATTACTGATGGCTTTGCAGTATTCTGTGCTTTGGATGAGCAGAAATGGTTCCAAACAATATGTCTCAGATATATGAAGGTAGAAAGGCTTTTTAAAGGAAACTTCTGGAGGTTTTTTTTTTTTCACTGTGAAATTTCATGTAGGAGTGTTGCTTTTTTAAGTTCTGTAGCATGTGATGGGGACTGGTGGAGCAGCAGACCCAAATTGTAGTATATTCTGGGAGCTGACAAAAATCGTTAATTAGATATGTATTTTTTTGCAAATAAATATTTTGCTTATGATTAATGTCTGCTTCCCACAAAATATTTTGACCTTTAGTAAAAAAAACCAAACCAAACCAAAACAAAAACAAAAAACCAAAAAAACCAATCAAAACCAGAAAATTTAAATCCAGAAATGTGGCTTAAATCCAGAAACATGAACATAATTGTGGTGTGTCCTGCTCCATTTCTCTTCGCTGTCTGGCTGCTAAAGACACCATGTCTGCTGTTTTGTCCTTGTGACTGGAGTGTTTTGCAGCGGAATGGGAGATGAGAATACATTGGTCAGTATTCCTGGGAGGATGGAGAGAGTAGAGAGAACCTGTGGTATGAGTGCTGCAAGGCATTTGCTCCCACTTTCACCTTTGCATGTGGCAGGAAAGGTTCCAGCCCGTGGTTTACATACACCATGGAAAGACAATATGCAGACTAATTGACAGGCAGGTATATCAGAACAACAGGCTGTAATATTGCCATCTTTTTTCTGCAGTGACAAAAGTTATTCAACATATATCACATTTTCTTAGTCTGTAGATGAGGCAAACTATGCTTATGTCTGTAGTAATTTTCTGTAAATGCTGAGCTCTTAGTGGCAAACACATGAGTTCTTCACTAATGGAAAAAGGGAAATAGTGTTGCTGTGCAAAATGGCACCTGTGAAGGAAAGAAACAAACCCAAGGAGCCAAAGAAAGAACAGGAAGATGCATGTGCAAACGTACTTGTACCTGAGCCTGCACAAACATATAGCTGTATGCATATCTTCATTCCAAATATAAAGTGCAATTAATGTTGGTTAATAGTGGGCAACAAAAATGCAGACTTTATCTAAAGAGTTATTCTCTTCAGGCTGCTTAATATGTAGAGACAACTAGGGAGCTCCCACAGGGTGAGTAGTTTCATCCTAAAGCAGAAGTCTAAGATCAGTCTGATCAATTGCTCTCTCCTCCCTCTCTCCCCCTCAGCTGCCCAGCGATTTCTGGTTTTCTCTGCCACAACCTGTAAGAGTGTCCTTGTCTTTCCAATTGGTTTAGGAAAAGCAAATCCCAGAGCTGCAATGTGCCATACCATTGGAACTCAGACGGAATAGTCCAGGGACGCAGCTG
>VYZW01059320.1:119997-132511 GCA_013401315.1 Balaeniceps rex | reverse complement strand
GCGGCCGGGCGCGGTGCTGGGCCTCCTGCGACGGCCGGCCTGAGGAGAAATGGTGTTGTCTCAGCCTCCCTCAGCCCGTCCTCCCGCTGGTGAACGCGTCTCCCTTCAGGCGGCCCCTAGGTTCCATCCCGCCGCGGTTGGTGCTGGTGTTCCTGTGGAGCCGGGCCTCGGCGCCTCCCTGTGAAAGCACGCTGAGGTGGCTGTATAGGGCTCCGAGTATTCCGGCGGGGTCCGTGCCACCTCGTCCTGGGGATATATACAGTGCCCCCCCTCCCGTGCCCTCCTAGTCCCACGACTCCGGTGTTTCCCTCACAGGATCTTCTTGGACCCCCCCTAGGAGAATGTGGGGTGACAGAGCGGTGCTGTGCAGGGGGCCATTCCTGCTGACCAGCCTAGGGAGGCCACGCCTGTGGGGATGTGCTGGCACATGACTTTTCCCTTGCAAATATTCTACAAGCTGGTAACGTGAAATTTTCTGCTGCAAAGAGCTAACTGCTTGAAAACCTGGTGACTACTTAAAGTAGTTTTACATTTGGAGAGATCTTTTTAGCACTTAAGGCCCTCAGGCTGACAGATTTTTGCAAAAAGAGACAGTCTTCCATTAGAACGTTTTCCCAGTTGTGTAAGAATAGGAAATTTTTTATGAACTTTAACGTAAAATTGAAGCAGACGTAAATAAAGTGTGGGCAGTCATGAAATCTCAAAATGTTAGTACTGCTCATTCCATTTTATACAAGTTTACTTGTTTTATTGTTAGGCAAACTTAACAAGGATTAAAATAACCAATAAAGGATTAGGTGGATTTAGGCTAAGCCATGTAAAGACAAAGCAATGTTAATTAAACTGACCTAAGTAATTCAGATTAATCAGTGATGCTTCAGACACTAAATGGAGAAGAGATGACAGAAGTCTGGCCAGAGATGAGAAGAACGATTTAAACAGCAGCTAATAATTTGATTATTGCCCTCTACGCTCTTCAAATAAAGGCACAATGAAGTACAGTTCACGTGCGATGTATCTAACGTTAAATGCTTCTAAGCAGCTCCCTACAATCATGACAAGAAAGTGACGTTTTTGATGTCTTGAGTTGAAAAGATAGTTATCCATCAGGCCTGCGAGCAGAAGTTACGATCATCCTCGACTGGGAGAGGTGAGTGATCCCACTGATGGCAATGATGCTTCCTACTGGCGTGAAATTAGCACGTGCAGAATTATCTGCAGGACACCGTTTCCCTAGGATTTTGCATGTAACTTAAGGATCTCATCGAATGCACTTTTTTTTGGTCAGAGACGCTCTTTTTTATCGTAGGTAGATACTATTCTGAACATAATTATATTTTATAATCTATGAAATGTAGTTATCCCCTACTGGCGTTTTACTATATGACTGTATAAAATAATGTTGCTTGATGTCTCAACAGTTACTGTTAGGGCATCATTTTTACTGGCTTTCTAGTGGAGAAGTACAGTGGCAGAAACACAAATTGTCAGGATTTCATCTTGTGAATAAGAAATTTGTGTAAACGTTGTGATATTTATTTAATTGCAAATATGACAGCTGCTGTGTAAGTGAGAACTACAGCAATAACTTGCTCCCAGGTGGAAATATTTAACAAGCATGTCTTGTCGATATATTTGAAAGAAATTGAACTTTTTAATTCAAAGGTAACCAGTCGTAAAAAATAAGATTTTTTTTTTAAACTGGGTGAAGTGTTAGTTTAGACTGAAGGTATTTGCTCTGAAGATTTTCTTTACTTTCTGAGCAAATCCAACACCTTGCTCATTAATTTTGCTTCCCTTCCCCCACAAAACTATTTCACATTTCCACATCAAAACGTAGCGCGCTCGGGAGCTGCCCTTGCCGTACTAGGGGAGATAATATTTAGGTCACTGGGTTTTGAAGCTGGTGCTGGTGGGAGCCGTGCTGCTCCCTCTGGAGTGCAAGGAGGCGGCCAGCACTTACCCACCTGCTGTGTACCCGAGGCACGGTGACGGGCGGTTGCAGACAGATGCGTCCTCTTTTGGGCCATAGCCTCACGTGTGATAGCATTTTAGCTTCCCCTCGACTGGCTTTTTAGCCCTAACTCCCTGAGGAAAGCTAAGGCGGGGGGCAAGCCGGCATGTTTTTGTTAATTCATAGCGTGATCCCACCGCGCTGGTAGTAGGGGCCAGTTAGAGATGACATTGTTTTCTTTGTTGCTCTAGGGAAGGTAATTACTCGGCTTGCTTTGCCCTCTAGTGGCGGCCCGCACAGCTTCGATGCAAATTCGGTTGCTTTGTTTAATATACATATATAAAATTAATATTAAAAATATCCAGCCTCCAAAAGCTGAGCAAAACCACAGTAAAGGTGTTTCCAGAGCTTTCCCAGGACATTAGGAACAGTGTTGCTGAATTACTGCAAGAAGGAAATCATCATTAGTAATTTATGAAGAATTTTTTTTCCGGTCACATCCTAGCTATGTGAAAAGAATGGTGTGAATTGGGGTGGAAAAATCAGACCGGTGTCTGCGAAGGGCTCCGGTGCTTTTCTGGAGAGCTTGGTGTACCTGCCTTGATAGAGGAGCTCATCAACATGATGCCCAGCTGATGTCAGCTGGCTGCAGCCTTGCGTCTGCTGGAGTTTACAGGAAAACACCTAGTGCATTTTGGTTGCCTTTCTGTGAAATGCGTATGTATGCCTTGTTAGTGAAGACGCGGACGTAAGAAATTATGGTGACCATGCAGAGCTGGGTTTCTTTCACCTTTTCTCAAAGTGCTTGTTCATGCAGAGAGCTATCACAAAATGAGGAGAGGGTAGACTGAAGCACCGTGCTGCCTTCTGGTTTCTCCTCTGCAGTCATGCAGCATTCACGTCTTGACCGCTCCCCAGCTGCCGAGGGACAGCCTGGGAAGGATGAAGCCGTCCCTTCTGGGTGTTTCTTGCTGAAGTTCACAGTGTGTTTTTTTCTGTTGTTCTTCTTAAGGAAAGGGATAGTTTTCAGTTGTATCACCATCCTGAACTGGCTGGTTATGTGGCTGTAGGAGTGCCCGAGGGACAAGCAGCGGCCTGCGGCTGCAGATGAGCCTTCAGTGGGAAGTGATGACCTCGCTTTGGGTCTGCTCACGTGCTGCGGGCCCGTATCCTGCACACACATGGGTAGCAGGTTTAGATAGGTCTTAAAAGGGCTAACACAGATAAGAAGAGAGACTAGTCATACATCCTTGCTCAATGTAATTGTTCACTTAATGTGGAGCACCAAAGAGGCCCTGTGTTTTTCGTAACTTCCATGATGACATCCACTAACGGAGAAGAAACAATCAGCCTCCCTCCATCCATGTGCCCTCTTGCCTCATTGCTGCTTTCATCTTTGCAATCGTACTTTCCTGATTTTGAAGTACATGTGCTAGAGCTGTCATGAGCTTCTGACTGGGGCACCGATGCTGAAGGCTGTTCAGGCTTTTCTGGTGATGGCTCTGTGGTTTTGCCATGTTTTAGCTGCCCTTGTTACGGAATAGGAGATCACACAAGAAGGGCTTTGATGCTCTGGCGCAACGCTTGAGTATTATCTGTTCTCCAGGCAAGCTTTGAGGATGGAATTAATAAACTTAAATTTCAACAAGGGAGATTTAAGCTAGACGTTGCATAAAGCAGTCTAATAATTTCGCAGAACGGAGTTTTCCAATCCCGCCAGAATTAGGGGTCCCCTGGCTCCCCGCTGTGAGGCGGCGGGGGCGGTGCGCGCCTGCGGCAGGGAGGCGGGAGCAGAGATCCGTGTGCTCTGTGAGGAGGTGCAGGAGGGAGGGGGTGTTGACGGGGCCGCCCTGGGCGATGCCGAGGCACCGCCAGGCCGGGCAGGCCGGGGGTGCGTGCCGCCGCCGCTCCGCGGGGCCCGCTCCCGGCGGGGCGTACTACCCACGTGGCGGGGTCCTGCCGCGGAAGGGCGTTCCTTCCCGGGTCGCCAATCAGAGCGCCCGTTGCCCTTCGCACGGGCCAATCAGCGCCCAGGGAACTCGCATTTAAACACTGTTCCCGGGAGCCGCGACCATCTCACTGTGACAGGGAGAGGGCGGGGTGCGGCTCTGCGCGCCACTCAGGGGCGCGGAAGCGGTTATCGACACGCGGTTAAGCCAATGGGGTTGCGGAGGGGAGCGCGGCGTCTCCCTGCGGAGCAGTTGGTTTCGGTGGGGGAGCTTCTCGGGGAGTGTCGGGGCAGCCCGGCCGCGGGGGGCTCCTGGGCGCCGGGCCGCGCCGCCGCGGTCATGGCTAAAGGTGCGCGGGCGCGGTGGCGNTCGCCGGGAAGGGGCTGGGCCGCCGCGGCTCGCCCTGCCGCATCCAGCCCTTTAAACATGGCGCAGGCCGCGGTGGCCGGGCGATGACCGCGGGCGGCCGCGCCGGACATGGCTCAGGCGTCGATCTTCCACCCTTGCTCCTAGGGAAGAACATGCCCAAGGCCAGGGCGGGCGGCGCGGAGGAGGCGAGCCCCGAGAGCGCTGAGAGGAAGGGCCCTGGCCGCCCCCGGGCCGGTGGGGTAAGCACTGCCCGGGCCTGGGCGGGCGGAGCGGAGCGGGGCGGGCAGCTCCCGGGGTCTGCTGCGCCCTCCGCTTCCCCCCGCGGTGAGAGCGAGCCGGTGTGCGGGCTGCCCCGGGGAGCCGCGTGGCTCCGGGCGCCTGGCTTCTGGGGCTCCTCGGATCATTCAGAAATCGGTTAACTTTAAGTGGAATCGGACTCTTTACGTGTTTTCCCGTGCCCGGCCGCACAGCTGCCCTGCAAGCGCGGGGCGTTGCCGGGGGTGTCAGCGAGCAGCCAGGCCCCAGCCTCGGCCATCCGTCTGTGCCATCTTCCCCGTCCTGTAGTTCTGTTACAGGCAGTTGGCCGGAGGTGGATCGTCACTTTGCATTTAACCCCCCGTGGAAGTAATCGTGGCTATTGCACGACATCCGATATCCCGAGCTCCTCAGCAGCCCTTCATGTGCTGTGCTCTGCTGAGAAAATCTCTGTTCTTGAGGGTCTCAAGCCTGGCACAGACAAAGACGTGGCAGCCGCGTCTCGGTAGCGCCAAGAGCACAGCAGGCAGGGAGCTGGGAATGAGGGGAGGAAGCTATGCTGGAAAAATAGTTGTTCGTTTCCTGTTAATGGTGTATCAAAAGGCAGAAGGCTCCGCTGGCAGGTGGACTGCTGCAGTTCACTGCTTCTGGCTTTCTCCGGAAATGTTCACGTTTAAACTCCTCGCTGAATCTTGAGAACTTTGCAGGTCAGGGTTTGCTGCTTGCAGTCGTTAAAATGGAGTGTTTTCATAGTATTTCATCCTTAAAAGCCCCATTTTTTTAAATAAGTTTTGTCTTTGATAGGCCTTTCAGAAATATTGGGGGTTGGGGGTGTCTAACTGACTTGCTGTTTCTCAGGCTGTTCTACTATAATCTTAATCTTTAGTAAAGTTTATTTGTTGACTGAGATTTGAGCCTTTAACTGGTCTTATTTTGTGTGTGAATTATGTACGCATGAAGCTTGTTACTCATGATTATGCTAATTATTAAAATTATCTTATGCATTCTATTGTGTGCTTTGTTTTTTTTTTTTTTAGTGTTTGTGTGGCTACATATACTGGAGTATTTGTTTAGTCAGCTATATTTGAGCTATTTTTTTAACTAATGGGAACCTTTGTGTGCTCTTCTAAAAAAAAAAATGGATGCATGGTTTTGTTGTTTTAACTGGCTTGCAGTGTCTGAAAGTGGCTTTTAGTTGAGTCAAAGTATAGCCAAGACAAACTCATTCTGGCCAAGTTGCATCTGCTTGTCCAGATGCTGAGATTTCACAGTTGAAATCTGTGTGCCCTATATACACTGTGTAGTCAAACTTGGTGAGGTGGCAGGAGACGGTAAAAGCAAAGGTGGCACGACTCCACTAAACTTTGCTAAATTTGATACTGCTCACTGATGATGTTCTTTGAGCCCAAGCCAGTGTACAAACCCCGGTCTCTGTGGTGTTTGACTATGCCAGAGGGTTATACCATTTTCCTGGCTGGGCATAACTGCTTTAGTGTAGACTCTTTAATGTTTCTTTTGCCATGAACAACTTTTACACTTTATTTTGTGAAATATAATGGATAAAAAGATAGCAGCGTTTATCTCTCAGACTTCACTGAGAGGTGTCACTCAAGGTAGACTGTGCAAAACTGATTCCTGTCTTCTGTGTTGCACAGTAGAGCATATAATTAACTGCAGTAACATTTGACACCTCATCAGAGTGTTTGGGTAAGCTCATACCTCTCTGGCTATCAGAGGTATGTTCCAGGCTTGAGCAATTTTTGCTGTGTTATTCGTATATTTTTTTGGCTTGCACTCTTTGAGCCTGTCTTCCTCCTGAGGAGCTCGGGGTTGTTTTTTTTAGCACCAGAGTTCATACTGTGAACACAGGGTAGACGCTGGAGTTAGTTATGACTACCCCCATCCTGCCATATTTCACATGAATGTCCTCCTGCACTGAGAGTTTGCATTAGTAAAGGTGTCTGAGTGCTTACCACTGTTATGTTTTCACTTAGTAGAAATAGCAACAGCAGCAAGGATGATGCATTAAAGCAGTGTAATTTGCATTAGCACAGTCAGCTGTCAGCCCTGGTCTTTGCAGCATATTGTGGATACCAACTTGAGGTGCCTGGCATCTCTGTGATGTACTGATTTTTGTGTGGGTCTATTTTAGGAGAATGTGTTTATTGGTCAATCCAAAATCTACAGCTACCTGAATCCTAACAAAACTCCTGGTGCTCGCTCCCCGCTTCAAGAAGAAAACTCTGTCATGTATCACGAGGTGAAATGTCAGGGCAAAACACTAAAGGAAACCTACAGGAAAGGAGATGGTAAGATTGATCTTTGGATTGCTTGCCTCATTAAATGTGCTCCCCTTGCCCCCAATTTGAAAACTTGAATACACAGTCAAGAAGGCCAGGCAGCTCCCTGGCCTTGGTGCTTTCCCAGTCCTACAACTCTGTTGGCAAACTGGGACTCTACAAAGTTGAGGGTGTCCTTATCCTTTTCAAAACTTAGGTCATGGGTTTACCAGGCAATTCTTCCTCTGTTTTTTGTCTGGCTATGTTTGTATTGTCTCTCTGGATATAAAAAGCTAATGCTTGTATTGTCAATATGCCCTAATCTCCCTGCAATTACTACTCTGATTCTTCAGGTCAGTCTTTGGCAGTTTATCTAATTTTTTGTCTGTTTTATTACCTAAAACTGTTTGTTCTATAATTTGACTACTTTATACTAATTTATATAAAGGCAATTAAAAGTTAAATCAGGTATGAGGTAGAAGTACTGGTAGAAGAAGAAACAATTCTTAAATTTTCAGAGTGAAATAAAAGCAGTGAGGAGGAGGAGCACAGATTGTGAATGCTGAGTGCCAGGCTTCATAGATGCTTCGTTGTAGTGACTAGAAATGGGAATGTTCCATAAGTTTATGGAGGGGGGGAAAAAAAAGGTGGCTTGTGTTTAAAGGTGCATTTAATAACCGTGGTAATTTGTCAAAACATTTTGATGCAAACACTTTTAGCAAGCAGGTATTTTAAGTCCCACTCAACACAGGATGTGTCAGGTTTTCTGGCAACTTAGGGCCTTTAGCTCCTCAGTTTTGACGAGAAAGTGAAGATGGCTTTAGCTTGTCCCACTGCTGTGGCCTTGCAGCTGTGCTTCATTTCTCCAGTGAGATTGAAGCATCTGTCTCAGCAGATGGGACTGTTAAACCTGATGATTTGTTTTAAATAAAAACCTTATTCAGCTTTAAGCCATGCTCGCCTACCTCTAAATCAGTTGGCTGAGAAAGAGGATGTGGTCATATCAAGGTAGGATGGATGCAACCAGGAAAATGTTGGTTGTAGGGGGGTAGGCTTCTTGTAAGTCCCAGCCCCTTAGCTCCTGTGGATTTTGTCTGAGTGGTGTTGGGCACTTGGTACCAGCGTCTGCAGCTACTGATCACAGCGGTGCAGGATCCAGACAGGCTTCCTCTTCAGTGCAGGGTGTTGATTAGCTTATGGCAACTTGATAATTTAGTATGCCAGGCGCAAGCTGTGCAGTTGTTTCAAACACTGCACTGAAGATGCTGCATGTTCAGGTTTGGAAAACTCGTGAGTTGCAAACCTAACATGACAAAGTACTGGGGCTCTGTTTTACCCTTTCCCTTTCTCTGCTCACCCCTCCCTCTGTACTATGTGTACTGTAGCAATGACTAGTCAAAAATTGAGTAACAGCCTATCTGGGTTCTAGCAGAAAGAGATTGTATCATTCCCTTCCTCTTTCTCCTGTTAGACAGAACTAGAAACTTGGACTAGAAACCATTGGAATTCATTTAAAGCACTCTGATATAGATGATCCTAAGTTCAGAGCCTTACTTTATTTTCCTGTCACCAGAAAAAAAGAATGGTGGCAATATAATTGAAGGTGCTATGAAACCAGAAGACCAGAAGGATAAAGAAAGTGGGTGCAATAGTTCGGTGCCCTCCTCTGATCAAAAACAAGAAACTGTAGAAACCCAAAAGACGCCCCTGCCTTCAGACTGTGCTGATGAGGCCAATGCAAAGCCAGCTCAGAAAAAGATGGTTAAAGCGAAACGCGGACCAAGGAGAAAGTAAGCGACTTCTGGAACTGTAAAAGCTTTTCTTCTGCGTGCCCTTTTGCACCAGGAGGCTTTGATCTGCTTTTTTCCTTCAGGAAAAAAGCGTAATTAATGTTACGCTTGTTTTGTTGCCTTTTTTTAAGCAAATGGTTATGTTGGGGGGAACGAATCTTGAAGGAGGCTTCGTTTTCTCAAGAATAATATGTTTGAAAATACAAAATAGCACCCAAAGTATTTATCTACCTTGCAGAGGACTTTTGTTTTTTCTTGAAAACAAGGCTAATGTATTTTATCTCAAGTGAAATTTGGTGATCACCTATAGAAAAAGAAATTAATGAGCCATTAAGACCTACTTTTCTGTGGACAAATGGGAATGTATCTTGTCAGAAACAGAATATTAGATTAATTACAGTTGGCGGCTTCCTTGCTGAGCTGATACTCTTTCTCATGATACTGGAGTAATGTGACCTAACATTAATGAATTCCTTGCCAAGCAGTTTTCATGACCTAAATTTTAGAGTGCCTTCTGGAAAGGCACACAGAGGGCTTCAGATTTGTAATGTGACCTTCAATTGATTTCCAATGGCGTCTCATTCTTACTGTTAAAGAATTAACACACCTAGTTACACCTAGAGGTAACTTCACAGATAGTCTGAAATACGTGTGTTCTCTATTTTTTCTTATCCTTTAGAACACAAGGAAGAACACCAAATCGAAAAGTGACAGATTATTACCCAGTTAGAAGAAGTTCCAGGAAGAGCAAATCTGAATTGGAGGTAGTGCTTCTTGTTAAAATAACATTACTTATACGTTGCCAGTTAATTGAACGTTTGAGGAAGTGCACAACTATCTGTGAATGGTTTCCATCGGCCAAATACAAATAGCGTTGTGCGCTGGAAGTATTGTTAAGAACATTCTTAAAATTTGGAAAAGCTGATCCAGTTCTTCTAGGACGGAATCTAGCTGCTTATGTGTTTGGGAGAAATCTGCCTCTTTGCCATTTGGTTTTGCTACAAATATAGGATGGTTTGGAAAAATGAGTGTCACTGGCTAATAATTTCCTTTTAGCTATAGAATAAGCTACAAAAACTATCAACAAGACTGTGTTTTTGTTTGTTCTTGTTTCTTCTGCAGACTGAGGAGAGGAGGAAAATAGATGAACTAATTACAAGTGGGAAAGAAGAAGGAATGAAGGTAACTGCCATGCCAACCTGAGTAGCCATGTACTGTTTGTACAGTATCTTGCTGTTAATCCGTTTAAGCAGAAAGAAGCAGAACGCAGTCTCAGAACTGCTGCAGTTCCTCAGTAGTAAGATGAAAGTGCAGCAAAACTGGAGCACACCGTCTTTCCTTTTGGATGGGCAATATTTCGCTCTGAAGAATATGTATATGCAGCCTCAGTCATTTATAGTCTTTACTGAAAATGCAGTTGTTCCCTTTAGTATCTCATTTCTTGGATTAGCTTCCAGAAATGGGGTTAGATATAGCATCTTAATTGTCATATGTTTTAAGGGCAATACCCATGTGTAGTGTCTGTATGGTAACAAATTCTCTTAGCCTGTTTACAGCCAGTTGCTGTGGGTCTTCATTATGGCATTTGGGATAATGGGTTGTACTGGTTTTCCTCCCACTGCTAGCAAATAGTAGCCATTGGGACCAAGTGCTTCCCATTTGGGTTACTCTGATCACCCTTTTTAGACTTTAAAGCAGAAATGGCTCCTGGTAGTGCAGAAGAGCTGTGATTCTTGAAAAGCAGCAGCCTGCAGTTAACACTGTCACATCTACGACAGTGATAGGAGAGCTTTCTTGGAGTTGTCCAATTTACAGGGGGAGGCAGGAATAATAAAGTATAATAAAGTATGCTAAAGTATATTGATGGGTGATAACTGTAATTTCTGTGATCGATCTTTCTGTTCCTCTAACTTTTTAACCTGTGCATGCTAATGGTCATGGTGCACCTGAAATGGAAAAGCTTATTGCCTCAGCGAATAGGTAGTTTAAAAGAAAGAATAGATAACTCTTCTCTGGTTTATTTAAAGTAATTCTTAGTTCTTTGATTATAGAAGACTTTGTATCAAAATACCTGGTAACTCATAGGGTGTGTCCCAAACTCATCCTATATTTCTTCCACAATGCTGTGCATTGTGCTTCTACAGCTTTGTCTGCAACACACACAAATACCCTGCTGTAGCATTTTTTTAATTACAAATCACTCATTTCCTAGTAAATGGCATATTTGCAATCATGTAAATACTTTTTTATTTCCCAGCTGATTTTCTTTTCAACTCAACAGATCGATTACATCGATGGCAAAGGGAGAGGAGTAATCGCTACTAAACATTTTAATCGAGGAGAATTTGTAGTTGAGTATCATGGGGATCTCATAGAGATCACTGATGCTAAAAAGCGAGAAGCTGTGTATGCTCAAGATCCATCCACAGGCTGCTATATGTACTATTTTCAGTACCTCAGCAAAACGTACTGGTAAGGTTCTCTTGCCCTTAACTGTGATAGCTGAGTGGTAGAGGCTTTGAATGCTGCTAAGTCTCTTCTTGTTTGCATGCAATTTTTTTTTTTTTCAAATGGGAACATGAATTAGGAAATCTTCTTGGAGCACTGTTTCATGGTCCAAGAGCCTCCTGTACCCCTGGGCTAAAAGGAATGGTAGGTGACTCAAAGCCCTATTCTCTGAAGTACAGCACAAGCTATATGGAGAGTTGTATCTGCTTGAATGAGACTTCTAGCTCTGCCATGGACTTCTGCCTATATTAATTCTCTTGTAAAAAATTAACTACTTTTCCTGAGTTGCATGGATTTTGTTTGAAAAGCAGTATGGACAAACTCACTGGAAGAGAAAGGTTTCCTTCAACTGCCTTTGGCTGTGTCTCCTCCTTTCTCTAGTACCTGACACCCACGCCGTGTGCACGCTTTATCCCTCTATTTGCTGTGTCACTTGCCCCAAACTCCAGTTCTCTCAAAGCAACTACTCGGACTACGTTCTTTCTTCCTTGGCTGATGTTACTGGATACTGGAGTGTGTTGCTTAACCTGTATATTAATTACCTTGAAGCGCCCTATATTCTGAGTGTCTGACTTGCAGTCTAGATGCCATAATGCCAGCTGCCATAACAATTCTTTGTGCAATGAGGGGCCCTAGAGCTTTAGTATCCAGGTCTCTGGAAGTTGGGCATGTAGTATTTAGGCATTCTCAGCCTTCTGTGTGAGTAGAGACACTTGCTGGCTTACCCAGGCATACCTACTACTTAGCTTGGACACAGCTTTCTTAAGGGGAGGGTATTTAAGGTATCAAGCCTTTCTGGTGGTGTTCTACATCTGGATTCTGCTATTCCTCGTGAACGTTGAGAACTGCTTGGAAACAGGCAGCTCAAAAACATAGTCCAAAGTTTTTCATTTTCTGGGTTTTGTGCTAACTTAATCACCCAGAATTGCTTTAGTTTACGTACGTTGCCATATTATGTGGTGTGCTGTCTGTTTAATCATATGAATATTCTGTAATGTTCTGTTTTTCCTTCATTGTTCAAGCCTTGTGTGGATTCCTCATTCTTTATCTGATTTGCACTTTGGTTTTCGTCCACAAGCGTGACCGTGCGATATGCAGCAATCCTGCATTCTGTTCTTGTTCTTTCAGTGTTGATGCTACAAAAGAAACAAATCGTCTGGGAAGACTGATTAATCACAGCAAATGTGGCAATTGTCAAACGAAGCTTCATGACATTGATGGTGTGCCTCATCTCATACTGATAGCTTCCAGAGACATTAAAGCAGGTGAAGAACTGTTGTACGACTATGGAGACAGAAGCAAAGCTTCCATTGAAGCTCATCCATGGCTGAAACACTAATTCATCTTCTTTGTTTGGGCTGGTTTTTTTTTTTTTTTGACTGAGTGCTCTACAAGGCGTCAGTGGATTTT
>VYZW01059320.1:82867-117188 GCA_013401315.1 Balaeniceps rex | reverse complement strand
TAAAGGAGATTGAAAAATATATCCCTGGATAAGCCACAGAAGAGGATGGAGTTCAGAGCACACGTAAACATCTCTTTTTTTTTTCAGCTCAGAGGTGTATCCGGGCTATTGCTGATGCATGATTGTTTTCTTTTTTTTCCCCTCTAAACACAAAGCCTCTGCCAGGGAAGGAAGTTACTGCATTTCCTTGTTACCATGCTCTAGAGAACACGTCACGGGGACATGACCAAGGCTTATTAATATTTTGAAGATGGCAAAATGACTTTAGTAGTTCTGCACCCTGGCTAAACCAACTTGCTTAGGTCAGGCATCTTTGATGTTGCCTTGCTAGTGTAGTCGCTAACAAATTCTTTCTGAAAGGAGACTGTGGCTCTGCCCTCTGCTGAGCCCCATTCGCATTGTGCATCTGAGCAGATGTGTGAAGTGTCCTATATTTTTCATGCTGCTAGTGTATGAGAGGGAATCAAAAGACTTCAGAGCCTGCTTTCACTTCTGAAGAGAGTAAGATCATAGTTTGATACCTGTCACTACTCCTTTTATGTCTGTTCAGACTTTTCTGCTCTTGAAATGCTGCTTTTCTAAATGTGGAACCTAATTAGTATAGTTCAAGCTTTTCTGTTCCTCTGTTTGCCCTATATGCTTCCACTAGTGATAAATCTCATTACTTGGGCTAATACACAGCTTGTGACAGTTGACTGAAAGAACAGAGCTTATGAAAAATACAACTGTCTATCACAGGAGACCTTTACTGTCAGAAATGAAATGTTTGGTGCATCTGTTCCAGTTTGAGCATGTCTGCACTTCTGAAAAGACATCAGTCCTTCATGTGGGCAGGGCACGATGCAGCAGCTTTTCTTGCCTTGCTGTGCTCTTCACCATCTTTCTTCTGGACCCCAAACGGCCTCTTGGTTCTGCTGTCACGGCCCAATGGCATCTTCCTTTGGTGGGGTGGGGTGTGACAGCCTTCTGCCTGCTGCTGCCTGTGTAGTGCCCATCTGATGCGAAGAAAGGCATAGAACAAAAAGCAATGCTGGGGTTTTCTTCAAGCAGTTCTGTGTTAGCGGGAGATAATTACTTTCTGCATAAGAGTAGTGGGGACTGCAGTCTGAATGGGTTCTTCCTTCCCAGCGCTTCTCTATGAATGCACTTGTGAATGGCATGTCTCTCTTAAAGATATCTTCATCTTGCAAAATCATTTGGGCTGAGCATTTTGATAGGTGGACAGGATAAATAAGTGGTAGTACAGATTATGACAGGCTCTTTTAATAATAAAAATCACATTTGTATAAATGTTTATTCTCTACACGTGGATAATGTCTGGCCGGAATCTAAGAAATACAAAAAGTGTCTGTCTTAAACAGTTTCTAAACCAGCATAGTAAAACCTATTCTGAAAGAATATTATACAACACAATTTTGATGAGATTGCTTATTCTCTACAGTAGGAGTGATACTTTTTTCCCCAATCGTTGACTCCCTTAACGCCTTAGAGGCTCTCATGAGTGCCATTTCTGAACATAAGTGGTTACGTTCTCGAGGATGCTCATTTTCCATGTTTAAAAGAGAACCTAAAAAAAAGACAACAAAAAGGAAACAATAATGTACAACTGGAAAAGAAGGAACACGCAGCGAGATGGCTGTGTCAATGTGTTCTGCTATTTTGGGGAACTTTTGGGACACAACCTGAGCATGTGGGTACAGCCTACAGCTGCTTCGTACAATGTGAACAAACCTCTGGGGACAGCTGGCACATTCCCACAGCGGAGTCTTGATGTGCTAGCAGGGGAGGCAAGTATTGCATAGTTTTGCTCTGAAATGCTTATTTTTCCTAGAAAAAAGTGATGCCCTGCTTGCCTGGGTGGAGGTTGCCTTCCCATGGAGTGTGTTTTCCACAGGAAAGAATTTCTCTATCACATTTTAATTTTACAGGGAGAGGAGGAGAAAACAATATCCAGCCAACTAGGCCAAAGTTCAGAATTCATCCCTGGATCTACTAAGTATGAAGCATGCCATATTCTCCCATATTCTGCCAAAAAATGCAGACAAACTTACAGCCGTTTGATGATTGTCTTCTCTTCGCTGTCCTTTCCTTGTCCAGGGCTGCTGCCAGTGGCTTCTTTTTCCAGTTCTTCAGTTTGGTCCCTTCTCTGTGAGATGATCCCACTGGGAAAAGAGGTGGTTTTGTTTATTTTTCGTGGTTTTGTGCATAGCATGGGATTGCTGTCTATGTTAAACCCTTCAATGGGCAGCCTAGGACATGGGTGAATGGGCGTTCACAGGACAGGTATGGCAGCTGGGCCCACTTCTTGTAATTAATTGCTCTTATTTTCCTTAAATACTGCAGTGTAATTTTGCTTAGGCTATGCTTTAATGAGAACGCTAAAAAAGTAACGAGCTGACCTCTCCAGAGAGGAAGAATGGCAAATCATAACAGGAGTGAAAGGGGAGTGTAATTACACCTTGGATTCGTACAAGAGTCCAAAGAGAACAGTAGGGTGCAGACACAAATGGTGAATTTCTGCATGGGTGGATCTGTGGTACCTTCAGCGCAGCCACGAAGGCTCACACCTTGTAGCTGGGAACAGATGGGAGATTCCCAGCTTCCCTATAAGGCAGGTGGCTGTTCCTCTTTCCATCCTATAAAGGAGAAAAGAAAGGCTTTTGCCTGAGCATTTTGTCATCCTACTTCGACGCTGCGACACTCCACAAGGTTGTAACCGCCTACTTTAGGCAAAAGCTTCAGTTTTACCAAAGGATGTTTCCCATGCTTGGAATCGGGTTAGATTTTACCAGCTTGCATACTACACTGTGTTTTCACAGCATGCGAATTTACTCTCCTGAGCTGACCTCGTTTATCTTGAGAGCTGAGTGGATCAAAGCTTGTGACTGCAGTAGCTGAAGGCTGAAAGTAGCTAAGCAACGCTCGGCTGGACCTTGGAAATAAAAATACAGGAGAGTATCTAGAAACTGGTGTGACATCAGGCATGGAATAATTCTGAGGCAGATTCTCTTCTTAGAGAAACGGGACTGTGAGCTGTGGCAACAGTGCAGATCTCTAATATCTGCATGATAACTTCTACTCAGAAATCATGATTAAAAATGGAATCTCCAAACATCATCTGTCATTTTAAGCCATTCTCTGTGAGGATGTCTGTTACCTTGTGCTATATAGAGCTTATTTCCAATATACACAAGACATTTTAGAACATACACTCATATTTATCCTCTTCCCCTGCGCAACTACTCTTTATGGCCGTACAATTATAATAAGGATTTTATGTGAATGTTTAAAGGGAAGATGCTTTTTGGCTTAAGCTGTAACGCTGTACAAGGAGATAACCACAGGGAATTACTTAAACTGAAAAGCAGCCTTGACACACTCTCTAGGTGCACAGCACTGTGACTTAAATCACTCAAAACCTGAAAACATTCACACTGTTAATTTTTAACTTGGCCTGTAATAAGCTGTGTAACACAGCTGGGAAATCAAAGCAAGAAGCCATTCCACTGGCCGCACAGCAAAGGCAGGCAGCTCAGCCGGGGAAGCGGCGCCTCACTGTGCTGCGAGAAGTGCTGTTGAACAGTTTGTAAACTGACTTCTTGGATTTAACTTTAACTTCTTGGGCTTAACCTGCCTGTTACAGACAAGGCAAAGGGTGGGTTTACTGTATCTAAGAGGTTGTTGCTGAGATATCTCAACTGAAATCTAATGTGCTCAGACATTTTGTGTCTAGATACAGTAGTTTCTCACCCCAAAGAGATTATAATACAACCTGGTGATGAGGGGCAGAGGCTGGGGGAGAGCGGCCTTGGAGATGAAGGAATCTGTAGCGCCAAGAGCAAGGCCGTTCCTGCATCCCACCCTTTTGCTCACACTGATTCTCCCAGGCTGGTCCCTTCTAGAAAAACCAAAATCCTTCCCTGAAAGCACTTGTTTTGAACAGTTCAAGTGCCTTACACAACCCTCTGTTGGCAGTCCTAAAAAAATCCCCACAGTTTATCTTGAATGATGACGAAAGGGCTTAATATTCTGCTTTCTAGATCAATGCCATACCCACTGTGGGAGCAAAGGAACAGTAGATAAGCTAGAGTCCCCGATGGCAAGCTGGAGGAGGAAGGAAATTTTGACTAGAGCTGAGATGGAAACCCCCGTGCTCTTTGGTACGTAGCGTGGCTTTAGGCGTGCAGTATGCGTGCAACTGCCGTGAGTGCATAGATGAATTAATGTGCGTGAGAACGCAGCTTGTACGTGGAGTGGGAGTAGCCGTACATGGGCTTACAGCGGCACAATTATGGGAAGAGGCTGCGAACTGCGCAGAGTAAGAGGGAGTTTGGTTTTAAAATTATGTTGCATAGAGACTTCATCATTCCCTCATTTTTCTTTGCTCATTTGTAGGCTCTTGGGAGCACAGGTGTCTCTCATATGTCTGGACAGTGCCTAGCCCAATCCGCAATACCCTGATCTGGTAAGCTCCCCAGACAAGAATTGTTATTAGTTCTTTGCTGACTTCACCATATACCTCTTATAGCACTGTAGCTCCTCTTGCACCACGAGAAGCTGAGCTTTCAGCTGGTTACGCTCTTGCAATACATCTCGCAGCTCCTGTAATGTGAACCGGGGGCGATTTGGATCTGTGAGGTCTATAATCATTTTATCTGGTCCAAGGCTGAGCTGTAAAATAAATGGTGGTGGTCATGATCTTGTAACCTGTCAAAAACAGGGCACTCAGAGAGTAAAAACCTCTGAATTCTATAATTATGTAGTAATTCTTACAACTAATATGAGTTCATCACAATCCTGATTTTTTCCAAGCAGTTAATTATAGTTTTTCATATTATTTTTGTATTCCCTTTGTGTCTGCATTTCCCAGCCAAGTATAGGGCCCAACTGTGACAGGCTCTGACCACAGCTAAAAGCAAAGTCTCTGTCCCAAAGAGTTTGTAATCTAGCTTGCCAAGAAGCTGTTTTTATCTGCTTTGCTGACGATGAGAGAGGCTGAGCAATCTGTCTAATGTCACACCAAAACTCTGTGGCAGAGAGAGGTGAGAACTGAATTCTCCTTTCCTAAATTAGGGCCTTTGTGGTAACGGCTTTTTTGGTCACGGACATCAGTTTCCCTTGCACAGAGTAACAAAGCTTTAGCATTTGCATAAATGGCAAACTGCCTTTATGGGACGGTGCTGTGTAAGAACCGTACAATGGTGGATTTGCACTCTGTGAAAAGCCACCTGTGTGTGTCTGAACTCCTCTGTTAGCACTGCACGTTGCTGAGCTAGAAGTGTGGTTAGTTGCTACAGTGAAACAGGAGCGAGGGATCCACAGCACTGCGACTTGTAACAACCCTGAAGATCTCTGCTCTGGAAGTGGCTTCAAGGCTGCCTACAAAGATGAGAAGCAAACTTTCTGAGACTCGTTCTGCTGTGACAAAAGAGACCAGCGATTGCAGCAAAAGTGTCCTCCGACCCATCTAGCGTCAGGGCGCATTTCACGACCCGCACGTGGCCAAGCGGACGGGGCCACGACCTACGCCGAGGAAGGGGCCTCTGGTGCATGTACCACCCCGCAGCTGCTGGCCCCATGGCCAAGCCGCCCCAGCCACGCTGTGCTGTGCGGCAGGTGCCCACCACGGCCCTGGCACCCACCATGGCCTGGCACCCACCACGGCCCCAGCACCCACCTGCTGGGCGCTCCCTCGGGACCCCTCTTCCCGCAGCGCATCCAGCTCCCGCCGCAGGCTGTCCCGCTCCATCCGCAGCTGCTCCTCGACGAGGCTGCTCTCGCTCACCAGCGCTTCCAGCATCTCCAGCACCCTCACGATCCTGAACTGCAGCCGGGCGAGGGCGGCGGGCACCTGCGGCCCGGCGCTGAGCTGCAGCAGGTCCCGGCCCACCACAGAGGAGATGTCATAGACGTCCCCGGCCGTCAGCTGGAAGGGGCTCTTCTCCAGAGCCCTCTCCGGGCCGCCATCCGCCTCCTCCTCCTCCAGCTCCTCCTCCTCCAGCTCCTCCTCCTCCCGGCCCTGCTGCATGCCCGGCGCGGCCCGCCGCTGACTTCCTTCCCCGGGGAACGCCGGGCCGGGTGGTGCTGCCGGCGGGGCCCGCGGGCGGAGCGACCCCTCCCGCCCCCGGCGGTTTCCATGGAGGAGGCCGCGGCCCGGCGGCGCTTCCCGCCCTGCCCCTTCCTCTGAGGAGACACCACCCACCGCCCGCCGCCGGGGAGCGGGCCGCGGGGGCACAGCGCGGAAGGGCAGGGGGTGGCTCCCGGCGCCGCGAGCCGAGCCGTCGCTCTGCCCCGGGCTGGGCACCGGCACCGAACAGGGCCGGGCGGCAGGTAAACGCACCGGCTGTTCCCCAACGCCACATTCGCCAAGCGCCGCGGCGAGGCGGCTCCCGGGAGCGGGGCGGGGGGGGGCTGGTGGCGCCTCCACCCGGCGGGGAACGGGGTTGAAAAAAACAGCGGCGGGAGCCGGCTGCCCCCGCCCCGCCGGGGCCTGGCGAAGCGGCCTGTGCCGACGGGAAGAGCCGCCTTCCCGCCGGGCGACGTGAGGTGAGGTGGGGTGAGCGGCGCGGCGGACGGCTACGGCCGTCAGGCGAGGGGTGGCAGCGGGGGTCCCGGCGGCCGCGGGGCCCCCTCAGGCGGGAGGGAACGGGGCAGGGCCGCGGGGGAAGGACGGGGCAGCGGGGGTCCCGGCGGCCGCGGGGCCCCCTCAGGCGGGAGGGAACGGGGCAGGGCCGTGGGGGAAGGACGGGGCCGCGGGGCCCCCTCAGGCGGGAGGGAACGGGGCGGGGCCGCGGGGGAAGGACGGGGCCGCGGGGCCCCCTCGGGCGGGAGGGAACGGAGCAGGGCCGCGCGGGAAGGGCGGGGCCGCGGGGCCCCCTCAGGCGGGGGAGCGGGAAGGGGCCGCCGGGCTCCCCTCAGCCGGCGGCGGATCCAGGCTACCCGACATGGCTCTGCCCGGGGAGGAGAACTCGAACAGCAGCGATATTGCCGGTTTATTTAAGTTTGTCAAACTTCTGGGGATTTTTGGATGAAAAATACCGTACAGCAGTGCTGAAAGTGCTTCTTGCACTACCTGCTCTTCTTCCTAAAATGCCTGTGTATCTGTGTGATGCATGTTTTATTCCCACTAGACCATGAATGACTGGGCCCCCATAGCAAAGGAGTATGACCCCCTCAAAGCTGGGAGCATTGATGGCACGGATGAAGAGCCCCATGACCGTGCCATATGGAGGGCTATGTTGGCACGCTATGTACCTAACAAGGGAGTTACAGGAGATCCTCACCTCACCCTGTTTGTAGCAAGGCTCAATCTTCAGACAACGGAAGAGAAATTAAAGGAGGTCTTTTCCCGGTATGGAGACATCAGAAAGATCCGTCTCGTTAGAGACCTGGTCACGGGATTTTCCAAGGGTTACGCATTTATCGAGTACAAAGAGGAGCGTGCTCTCTTGAAGGCCCACAGAGATGCCAACAGGCTGGTTATCGATCAACATGAGATCTTTGTAGACTTTGAACTGGAAAGAACTCTCAAAGGATGGATTCCTCGGAGGCTTGGAGGTGGTTTTGGAGGCAAAAAAGAATCCGGGCAGCTACGGTTTGGAGGACGGGACAGACCTTTCCGAAAGCCCATCAATTTGCCAAACATGAAAAGTGATTTCTACGGAGAAGGATCAGCAGAGAAAAGAAACTGGCCTCGTGAAGGAACAAGGGACTGGAGAACGAGGGACCGGGACCATGAAAGGAGCAGAGACAAGCGATGGCCAGAAAGGGAGCGGTCGTGGGCTTGGGGTGAAAGTGAGAGAGAGAGGGACTCCAAAGAGGAGAGGAGCAGAGGGAGGGAGAGGAAGGACAGAGACAGGAAGGACAGGGATAGAGACCGGAGCAGGGAAAGAGATACCAAGAAACAAAGAGACGATGATAAGCATCGGTAGGGGACAGTGCCTCGTTGTTGGGGTATGGTGTCTACTCTTACATCCACAACATTTCAGTTGCAGATGTTGCCTTCGGCTCGGCTGTGAGCAGCATTCCCGGAACGAGGAGCTGTGCTGTTACTGTCTTGTGCCTGCGACTCTCTCCTGCTAGAAGCTCTCTGTAGTTTGGTTGCTAATGCAGTTAAGATACGTGTTGAATTGTTCTTCAGAGAAAATAAACTTTTGTATTAATATTTTGGAACTGGTGAATGCTGTAAGAAATGCACCACGTGTACGGGCATCCCACTGAAATTGAGTACGCACCTTGTTTGATACCCAGCTGGCTGCCTGGATTAGGGTTCATGAGAGAGCTCTGTATTTAATTATTTCTGTGCCAGATGTCCAGACTCGTTTAGTGAGACAGATGCCCTTGATGAAATAGTCACTTGTTGAAGAAATAGTCATGAAATAGAAACAAACTAAGCTGCTGAAAAATGTGGCCCAAACCAGAAGCCGATGGGAAGTGACTTTATTTTCTTGAAGACACGGGGACAGGTGAGGTCTTTAGTAATACTGTGTCCTTAACTCGTTCTGTGAGGTGGGAGAGAAGCATGTAATAAATCTTTTTTTTTATGTCATGGGAGGATGTCATTCCCTTTTATTAGCGGAATGCGTGCTACAGAGCAGAACACAGGTCAGAAAACGCCTGATGTTCCTGATCAATCCATGGACAATCCCTGAAGGACAGCGTCGTGGTTAAACATGGTTGCAGCTGCACCCACTCTGTCCTCTCCTCCTCTCTGCAAGCGAAGTCCCGCCTGCACAGGGTTTAAATCTTGTTCTGGAGACAGGGCTTGCTGCTGGTTGTAGCTGAACTGGGGAAAACAGAGGGCAAAGCATCCCCTTTTTCAGAGCCAGGATGTGCAGACAGACACACATCTTCCGTTGAGGGGCCTACAGTGCTTTCTAGAAAAGGCTCTGTTGGTTCTTTGTCATCACAAGCAATTCCTAAATATTTGCTAATGTATTTTAAACTGTATTTCTTTTATCAGCCTTTGAATGGCCCTAGCCTAAACCTTGCCCAGTTTGAGGCTTGCTTTCCATGAAGAGTTGTATGAGCCTTTTTCAGGGGAAAGAAGACAGTCCCGTATGCTGCATCCCCAAGAAGAGATGGTATTAACTTTCCACAAAAAAAGGGACACAAGTCTTCCAGAAATACTTGTTTTTGAGAAATATTTATTAAACTGTTAAAATGATTTACTGCCCAACCAAAAAAAAAAGCAACCCAAAAAAAGGTCAGTGATCCTGCACTTTGCAGACAGGATTGTTACGCCCCTTACCTGACAACATCCTGGCCCCTTTTCTAAAAGCAGATTTTACTTGAATATTGAGAAACAATACATGACAGATCTTCAAATCTTTACAGACTCTTCTCTATGCGCCATCCTTTCCGATGGCACTTGGAGTGTATAAACTCAGCATTTCTAGCATGAGAATGAGGAGCGAAGTGGTTAAATACTAGCAGGTCAGGAGTAACTAATTAGATTTTTGAGGTAATGGGCTACAGAGATGAGTGGGGGAAGGTTGTACTGCTTAGTGCCATCATTTGGAATTGGCTGCAGATTCGACCCGGCGATAGCGCACTGGGCTCTGGTGTATGGGATGAGCTTTACGTGCACTAGGCCGGGAGATTTCCTTTGTAATGCACCAGCTTAGGTGCCAGGAAAAAACGTTTCAGTCTGTGCATTTCTATTATATCCCAGTTCATTGCTCTCAGCTGATTTCAAAAGTGATGTGCTTATTCAGGCTGTGCATCCGCTGCATTCTTGCATTGTTTCTGATCACCACATCTCTTCTAAATGTGCCGAACCGCTGTAAACCATGCTAGGGAGAGACTCGATAGGCATCATTCACAATTTACTTTAACTGCCTGATACAACTGTAGTGTACTTTTTGTTTTTTTCTAATATGGAAGTGAAATCGAGATCTTAGCAACTTAAGTATCATTAAATTAAGACACTACCTCCCTATTTAAGAATTGCTTTTCACACAAGGGGGGAAGCACTGCTGTTTTATGGATACAGCTTTCTGTAAGCATAAAACTTAAAATACGTTACCAAAACGTAACCAGGCAAAAGCGTATCTGCCTAATACTAGCATCTGACGCTACCGTCACTATTTCAAATGCAGATGTCTTTCATATAAGGCCACATATCTCCCCTGCCCTGAACTGCAGTGACACCAGGGAGGCACAGTAAACACTTTCTCTGCCTAGAATGTACGGAAGGTCCGTCTCCAAAATGAAGCACAGTTGCAGTCAGGAGCAGAGCAGCATTCAGCCTACCGTTGCAAAGAATGGTTTCCTGGCACAGTTTCACTACAGATGAGCTAAGAACCATTTGCTGCTCATACACATTAAAGAATCCAGAGTCTTGGATCACCCTGTATTAAAAACAACTGGCCTGCACTAAACCCTGTGGCTCGCTCTTATCTAGGAGTCTGTCGAGACTTCCTCCTGCGTTCAATACCTGGAGTAGTTGGAGCTTTACTCCAGCCTGAGCATTGTTTCCTGTTCCTAGTGCCACTCCTGAGAAGAGGCTCCTCACAGAGCGGGTGTAGTTGCTGGGGGTGAGGTGCCAACAGCAGCTCACAGCCCCCTGCGCTAAGCTGCCTGTGCAGAAGTTGCCTACGGCCTTGCCATAACCAGATACTCCTCGCCAGCAGCGCTGTGCTCCAGCGCAGACTCTCCCAGCATACAGCCAAGTTCACAGAAAGACCTCAGCACCTCCCTCGCAAGGAGCCGCAGCCACGCTCGCCCTCTCCCGCCCGGTTAGGTGCCTTCGTGGAGCATGTGGTGCAGAGGCAGCGCTGACACTAGACTGCATCCAACAGTTAGGCTGCCTGGGGCTTTAGTGTCATGGGTTTTGTAAGTACAGCTGAGGTCTCACAAGCTCAACTGCAAAGCAGAACTAAATCCCACCTCCTGGCAGCTCAGCTGTGCTGGGCTTTTGCTGGTAAGTTAAACCCCTGTAACTGCAGGCTACCCAAATGTCAACCAACACCAGTGGAGCAGCCTGCACATACAGAATTCATCTGCTCTGCCCAAGTAGTGTTTAGACTAGTCAGAAAAAACGTTTTGAGTTGGGGTCATCTCTAAGTCAGTTAAAATAGTTCAAGTCAGCTAGTTGAGGATGTCTTTCACTCTGAAGTTAGGCAGTCTTATCTAGACAGAAAAGTGGAGTGTGACTTAATTGAAAACCTGTGGGAAAGAGACCTAATTCCTTTACAGCAGCTGTCTGCTACTCTAGGGGGAAGTCCCTAGTAAGAAGGAAAAAATTCAAGTGTTAGAATTCCTCCTTGTAAGCAATTTGTTTTCCATTAATACTGCAGAACTCATGGCAAAATGGAAGGCACGCTCACCTCATACATCGGTTTCTTCATGCTTTAGGCACTATAAGCAGCAAGGGAAATGTACGCTCACTATCCCTCTCAAGGCTACTCCAGTTTATCGATTTGTATCGGGTGGATTTCCAAGTGGTTACTCTGCAAATGCAGATGCCAGCTGAACTTGACAGGACACAGCAATGCTAAGACCTGCCATGGAGAGTGGCCAGCTGTCGTGTCCCTCTTGAAAAAATTCTTCCAGAAATAAAAAGCAAACAACCGGTAGTGTTAACAAACAGGGTAAAAGAGTCTTTGCCACTAGATATTGTACACTGCAAACAAACTTCTAATAATGGCACAGGTCCTTTTTTTGGTTTAAAGAAGCTTGTGTTACTGTAGTTAATGCATGAACAAGACCATAGACTTGTTATTCAGCACAAAACAAGTCATCTAGAAGCTTCGATGTCCCAGGGTATCAGCAACTGTTACTACAAGGCTTGGATTCTGTTTTCAGGGAACAGTCACCAAGTAAACAGCGTAGGGATCCCTCTTGAAGAGTACATCTGAAACACAACCACTGAGGTGTGCAAGGCAAATAAAAGTGATGAGCTGCCGGATTTGTTTACAGAAGCTTCTTGTTACTAGACTGTCGAGATCTACTGCGGTAAACTGAACACCTCAAAGTTTTAGTCACAGATGCTGCAGGGCTTCTTGTCCTTGTTCGGTGTAGGAGTCATCTTTATTTGAATTTGACCATTCTCCAAAAGTATCCTGGAAGTGGACATTTTTCTGTGATGCCTGCATACGTTTCTTATCACGAGAGAAGAAACTAAACCTTCCGGGAAGGGAGGAGTAAGGGAAGGGAGGGAAAAGAAAGAAGACTGTTTACCATCTTGAAAACACTTCAAACACCCGACACGATACACAGCACAACAAAACACAGAGCAAAAAAATCTGTTTGCATCTGCAAAAATCAAGGCAGTGAAGCCTGATGGGAGTGCATGTCAAAATGTTATTAGAGATGAAGTCATTGCAATCTCAAGCGGTTTGGCTATGAAAGCTTCAAATAAGCTCTAAATGCTGTTGACTCTACAAGGTGCAGGTATCATTTTAGATGTATATTCCCCCTTCCCCAGCCCTGAGATAAAGAAGCGACACAATACAGGTTAGTTTCTTGGCATAAGTAAAGTGGTATCTTTGGCATTAAATCTGTATAATTTACCATAAAGCAGAAATAGAGAATGTTTTTAAGGGTGTCAGCAGGGAAATTCATAAGATAAGAAAATAAGCCTCCACATTTTTTTCCAAGTGTGCAGACTTTGATAGGTAGACTCGATTCCCGCAAAAATGAATGAATGCACATATGTGCACAAGAGTTTGCAGGATAAGGGCTCTAAACAAATGCACACAAGCGTGCACGTCATTTCCTGTCACACAGCTTGGGTGCTCTAAGATAATGACGTACATGAACCAACAGCCATTTAATACAACAAGAAGTTGCCAGCTGACAACAGAGCTAAAAAAATACAGTTGGAAAAATCCTTAGTATCATTTTATTTGTATAGGATGAAGTTACTTGATTAGGCAAATTCAATGTTTGTCCTGAGTTCAGTACAAGAGGTGTTAGTGCAGTGTTTAGGTCCGCTGAGAAATGCAAAAGTTGTGGTTCCAGCTACCAAAGGTCTGAATTGGCTGCATACCCTTTTGGTTTTAGCGGTGCGCTTTAGGAGGTAAATATTGGTTTGCTTGCACAGTACCCAAGCATAATGCAGTTCTGATCCGGGATGGGAACTGCTAAACGCTGCTACAGTAAGAGACTAAGCAAATATAAACTCAACCTTGACAGGTGATGGAATATTTGTCAGGGCATAAACCTGACCCTGTGTCCACGCCCCACCGTCCTCAGCATTCTTCCTCCACCCACGCTCCCTCAAGTCTCCCCTCAGTACCATGATCCCAACCGTCCGAGCCGCCTTGTGCAGACCAGGGAGTTCTGCCTTCGATGTCTCTAGTCACATAGGAGGCTGTATTTGAGTGTCAGATGAGGTTTAAGGCAGCTTTCCTGAAAAAATATCCTATCATACGTGCAGGTAAGCATGATGGCAATTATTAAGAATATCAAGAATATTAGGAATAATTATTTCTTGACTAGGAAGTGATATAAAAAGCTACACAAGTGTAATGCCAGATAATTAACGTTGCTAGCAGGACCTGAACTTTTGCATTTCCTGGCTTCAAATGTGCAGCCTTAATAGTGACATAAGTCTTTTGTACTTAATTAGCCTCATACTTTTCTACCACCTTCATCACAGGAGCTCATAAATTCACACACATATGCTATGTCTTTTCGGGGCCAGATACAATTCCAGCTGATAAAAGAAGTGTCTAGTCACTGAGGCTTTCTGCTGAGCATGTTTGGACCTGCATGGTCAGGCCTAGCATCCTGAAGTCCACACAAAGGACTGCTGTATTTATGCAGTAAGTTTCAAGTGTCAAAGTTCAGTAATTTTTCACTTTATCATGAAATTAAGTAAGAGAAAAATGTGGTTGTAAAATCTCTGCACAAAGCAGAAGGGTTAGGCTTTTTTAATTCCTTCTGAAACAATGAAAATTGTTATTATGCCTAGGAAACTCTCAGGGAGGATGTCTGGAAAAAGCATGTCTGTGTGGAGAGGAAGGGAATTTAAATACTGTGTTGCTGCTGCAAATATAAAGATGACTAAAGCAGCAGTTCTAGTGCAAAGAGCATTTGCATTAACAATTATCAGTACATCTTCCAGGGACAGCCAAGAATAGGGTGATAGAACTGATTATTGAGAGTGTACACTCTATTCCAAAATACATAATTAGAGACAAAATATACAGTGCATAGATAGAAAGACATGGAAGCAACAGCCTATAATTAACACTGGAAATTAATGTAGATATCAGCCATTACATTCTGTAAATCTAACTAACTGATTTGTAACAAGTCATTAGAATGACATGGGTTCTTAAAAAGCATTGGTGTGAATTGTGAATAGGCACGCTTAGTAAGCAAAATTAACAGATGCTGGTTAAAATTGCGTATTGCAACAATTTTCTAGGGAGTAATGATTGGTTTAGCATGGTAACATTAAGGCAAAAGGTGATAAAATGTCAATTGTTGAGGATGAGCATGGAGGACTACGATGAGTTGTGTACTGACTGGTCATTCTGATTGGCACTTTGTTCTTCTGTGATCCCACAGGCAGCCGATGAGAATGCAACCAGCAGTGCATGTTAACACAGGGTCATGCAAAAGGAAACCACGGTACCAAACATGTAAAAAAAAAAATTCCTACAAGGGACACAAGTCTTCTTATTGGCTGCAATGTGGGATCGTCTGGAATCAATCCAGCTGCTACCATGGGCATTATGGCTGTAAAGATCCTGGTCAGGAAAGTACAGACACAGAAGAGGTAAGACTGGAGCAAGGGAAAGAAAAAGCATTCCATTAAAAAGAAAAGAGGCAAACATGATACACGGGGTTACTTTGTATTACCACACAGGACACGTTACAGGGAGAGGTGGATCTGCATCACCCAAGACAGCTCTCCTCAGTGAAAATCTTATTTAGAAAAAGCAGTCATTGAAACAGTTTAAATTGCTTTTGAATTTCTAAAAGATACCACTTTTCTGTTGTGAGGCAGCCTGCAATCTGGGTTGGATTTCGTCAAGGTATTACTACCTCTAGCAATGCAGAGCAGAGTGCACATTTTTCTTCTCAAGAAACAAACAGGCACATACACAATGAAATGAAGGATGAAGGTGTATGTTAAGAAATACAAAACAGGACTCTGCTGTGACTACTGGATATTTGCACGGAAAACAGGGTTAGACAGAACCAGCATTACAGTTAAAGATTTTACAAATGTTACAGTCGATAGTTTCAAGTTAAAAACCAGTATTGCAGGTGAAATCTTGAAATAACCTCCTATGCAAGCTACTTGGTTAAAGGGCCTGTATATCTGTTCCAAAAGAACCTGCATTGCTTCACATGCAAAACGATGCCAACTGCAGGCAGCTGAATACTTATTTGAAACCTTGCAACTACTCTAGCGGAAACACTTTCTAGCTGGTGTAAGAGTTCAGCGCTTTCACTACGCATTATACAATTCATGCAACTTAGAGGTTGAGAGCGCACGCTGGCTAGGTGCTCTGTGCCCAGCCAGCCCCACACAAACCTGCTGACACACACCTTCATCCATACCTGGAACACCCTCTGTTTTTCTAAGGATTCTCCTCAGAGGTTCTCCCTTGTGCCAAATATTTTTTTGAACTGTGGACTAATGTCAATTAGAGATTAAGTTGAAATCACGAGAGACATTTCACTTGTGACCAAATGCAGCTCTCCCCAACACAGTCACTCTAACTGCTACTCTTAGATTAAAAATGAAAACAAACAAGCAAACATTGTGGTATCATTAGCAGTAGCTAGGACTTCTATTTTTATGCATTGTGGCACGGTCCATGAGCTGCAGAAATGAGACGGACACACCAGCTTTTGTAGACTGCAAAAATAGGAAGAAAACTTATGGCTGTTTCACGCATTACATCAGTGACAAACAAGCACGTATCCTTAAAGAGAAAACAAAAGGGCGTTTTCTGCTCAAAACAGAGGGAGCATTTTTAATCCTTGTACTTTTCCTCCTCAGTAAAGCCTCCTGGTTACATTGTTTCATCAAAACACTGACATGTGATGTGGTAGAGACAAATGTAGAAATCAATCAGTCTGAGATGAACACTCAGTTAGAGTTTGCTCCAAACGTACAAACCCTGGGAGTGAAAAAATGTTCATTTCTGTAACTTCTGGTTTCCTTTCTTTATGGGGATGCAGCACAGAATCTCCTGAGCACATCTTAGATGGCACAGGCTACATACACATATGTCTCATTCCCTGAGATACTGTGTGGTCAAGGAAGGAAGGGTACATTACGCAGGCAAGCATAACACTTCTCTTGAGAGGATAGCAACAGCGTCTCCTATTTTTACACTTCAGCTTTTTGTTTAATCAGGAGGAAAAGTCTGAAACGGAGGGAAAAGCAACCCTACTCTCATTTGTAAAGGCACTCTGCATGCAGATACCAGCATTACAAGTTTTCATCACATCATTAGGTGTGGAGAGTTTATGTGCCAGTGCGTTACCCAGGTAGCCATATAGCAAGGTGCTGACAGCATCCTGCCTGCGAGAGGGAGAAGGGAGCTCTGGAGGCAGCTTGCAGCAGGCAGGGACTGCAGGTGGGGCAGGAGGGGTGTTATAACAGGACAGAACAGATGCTACACTTGGGTTCCTTGTTCTTCCCAGCAGTGAAATTTCCTGTCTTTTTAAAGGCCATCTACAAGTACGCTGTTGACAACACACACACAGAGGAAGGGTAAAGAAAATAAACCCACACTAGACAAATCCTATCCGGGCAGGCTGCAAGAATAAGACAAGCCTGAAAACTATTACCGTCCTTCAGGTTACTTAAGTAGACGGTTTTATCTTCCCTTATTTAATATGATGGCTAAATGAAGAGAGAGCAGAAAGAAACCTGGGGACAGAACATGACAGCCAAAGAAAGTAATTTCATCTTGACAGCAGGTTCAGTAAGTGCTTCCACTGTCTGGCAGAAGAGAACTCTTGCCTTTTCTGAAAGGTGCCAAAACAATATGATTTTATGTTTTAATGTGTGCAGTTTTAGTTATATGAATTTAACACAGAATCTGAGAAACAGAAAGATTAGACAGGTGTCTGAAAACGTGCATTAATTGAATGGTCTGATGCTCAACAGCTTTTCACTAATAAATTGAGAGGCAGAAAGCACTGAGATAACTGGTTGAAAACACTTATGTGCCTCCTGCCATGGCTCCCCACATTGCTTACGCATCTATGCAGAAGGCAGAGTCAAAGCTAATACCTCGTCAGCATGTGCTCTGTCTTACAACATCTATTTACATTTTTATGCTGCCTTTGCTTCATAAATCAAGCATGGAAACTGCAATCAACGCAAACTGTGTAAGCTGAAACCAGCCATCGCCCACAACAGGATAAGCTTTAAAAAGTACTAAAATAAATTTAAAAGAAAAGAGAAGCTTTACAGTGGAGATCTTGTGAGATAAAGTAGTGTTATTATCATCGCAGTTGCAGAATGAAAACTTCAGTCCAAACTCAAAGTGTATTTTCTAGTCATGTGAGAGGAAGGGTTCTCTCAGCAAATGAAGCAGCACAGACAGAAGCTGGAGTCTACTGAAAATAATCAAAAGTGCCCTCCTGACTTTATGGTGTTTTGGATCAGTCCAGATCTTCCAATGGAACTTACTCTCACAGGGCTGCTGCTATTATTAAACAAGGACAGGATGGAAGAGCTTTTTATGTGGAAACAAATGACTGTTCCAAAATCATTTATGCAGTTAAAAAAGTTAAGCTTCCAGTACCACAAAAATCTAAAGACTTGCTACAAGGTTACAAGACTTAATTTGGAATAAATAAATGTGCAAGGAGGGAGTTTCAACAGACAAATGGATTGGCTAACACTGTGATTTTACAATTAAGTGATATACTAGTAAATGCACACCTCTGACAGTAAGCTTAGGTTTCGGACAGCAACATTAAATATTTCAGCAGAAGAACGTGGGGTTCTTTATAGCCAAGAAAGCTGGCGTCCTCTCCAGCAGCAAATTTCTTTAGCAAACAAAAGGCTTTTCTGCTGTACACATAGTGCAAGTCAGGGTCTAAAGGCTTAGGTCAACAGGGAAACGGGCACAGCAAGGTCTGGGGGAAACCTTGCTCTCCACGCCCAACTGCTACAGGTCTGCAGCTGGTTTTACTTGTGAACACTCTTTACACGTCTTCCGAGCATGACCTGGGGGCCAGTGGTTTCCGACACTCCACCACTTTAGGATCTGTGTGTTAAGGAACTGGGACTTGCACTTGAACAGGGGTTTCTTCAATCCTTACACACTGACATCTGGCACTGGCTTCAGTTTTGGGCACACAGGACAGGCTGAGCGGTGCTCTGGATAAGACCACAGTTAGTAACACCTCCCTTTGGAGTATGACTGTGTGGCCGAGACAAGAAAATTCTCTACGAATATCAGGTGTTTAAGAGCTCACCAGCTCATACCGGCTATAATAAAACATTGCAACACATGCTCTTTTGGTTAGCCTGAAAAGTGTACTTAAGAAGGAAACATTAGAACTGGAGTGGGCTGCTTGGGCACACCAGTCTGGCCCATAAACACAAGCACGTGGAGCACTGTTGGACTCCCTACTGCTGTCTGCATGCAGGGAGAAAAGGGTACCACAGGAAATAATCTGAGACTGAAAGTTGTCCCAAACCTTGGCAAAAGTTTTGGCCAAAGCCAACTGCTGTTTCATGATACCTGTCAAGTGCTCCTTCAGTGTCTCTCCCATATATGTTAGGGATGTGGTTATCTTAATTTTTAAATTCTTTAAAATTGCCCTACCCATAAGAAACCTTTAGTATTTGCAGACTATATCCAGTATCCTTAGAAAATATGCTACTTACAGTCGTTTGATTCCAGATTCAGGCTGAGTTGAGGGTTTTGACTGAATTATCGGTGTAGGTTGAGGGGATCTAGTTTCTTCTTCTGTTTCCTCACTTGAAAGAAAGAAAAGATAATTAACATTCTCCTTCCAAGCCATGGAAGCACTTTAAGTTCTAAAATGCAATCTGAAGTAGTACTGTTGATGAAGAAATGCAAAAAGAGATGTTCAAAGCTCACTGAAATCAATGGGAGATTTTTCTGTCAACCAAGGAACAGCACCTAGAACTGGGTCTCCCTTCAATATTTTCTTCCCATTGTGACAAGGAGAGGGAGAAGAGGAACGCACTGAATAAAAGTTCTAGAATTTTCATTTTAGACCCACTCTTATTCTCATTTTTGAAGTTCAAAAGTATTAAATGTTTGTAATCTTTCTAAGATTCAGGGGGAACCTGGGAGTTGGGAAGGACATAGTTTTTCCCAATTTTGAGGAACCAGATTCAAACTAAAGCCATATGCTTGCAATCTCTACTTTAAGCCTTTGCAGAAATAGAAGCTTGTTGGACACTATTTAAGAGCACGTCTATTGTTCCTAGGCCTGCCCTATGGCTCCTCTGTGTATAGCATGCAACAGGAGAGGAGATCTAACCTACCTTTTGTAATATAAAAGCTCCTCTTGAAGTAAAAACACTTTAGATTTCAATTCATTCCTCTCATGAAGGACATCCCGGAGCTCCTGCAAGGTGAATCTTGGACGATTCGGATCTTTTAAGTCCATTGCCATCTTTTCTGACTCTGAGAGGCAGTCATCATTGTTTGGTTCTGCCTAGGAAGTGAAACGTGGGCTTTAAATTCACCATGCGAGTGCATGTCTGAGGAGTTTGAAGTATTTATCAGTCTAGTTCCCAACCTCTTCCTTTCAGCACTGTTAAATCCTCTTTTAAGAGAAACACGGCAATTTAAGAGGAAAAAAATGCAGAAGGAATTTGGTTTTCATGTTAAAGACTGTCAGCAAGAACAGCTCAGTGATCCGATCACTTTGTTCTTTCCTGTGCACAGGCTGACCGATGACGCACACAGGACTGGTGAGACCGTGGCAGGCCTCTGAAAGATGATCCGAGCTCTGTTTCACCTCGCGTCACCTGGTGTTCAGGGGAAGCTTGCAGATGAGGAAGACGTAAGTGTTGTGACCTACAATCAAAGCCCTGCGCTCACAGGAATCGTTCATGGAGTTACATGTTTGGGAAAATAAACAAACACCAATTGTTTCCAGCAGGTCTGAACACAGGGTCCAACCTGAGCCACCTTATAGGTGATAAGTTTTCTTGTGGAGAAATTCCTGTGGAATCCAGACTGCCAGAAAGTCCACTGAAAATGTATAGTCCAATTTTTGATAAACAAGTCAGTTAAGGAATTCATACTTTTAACAAATGGGGTAAATCAAACATCAGCCTTTTATATAAACACTGAAAAAACTGCACAGAGAAGATCATGACAGTTCCTTCCAGCTCCTCCCACAACGAGAAAGCTCCTTTGGATGTAAACATATTAAGTGGAAATTTAAGTTTATATCCCCTTAATGCCTTTATTAAAAAAGCAGGATTGGTGTTAGCACCAGGATCTAGCTACAAAGTAGAAGAAAATTGCCAACGAATGCTAGATGAGGCATTTATACATGTGTACCCTTGTCTCTTCTTTTCCTCTGAGAAGAGTTCACTGCAAGCTTGGAGGAATTTTATCTCCCACCCCCCAGTTTCTGTGGCTCCCAACAAACCAGAACTTGCACTCTAGGCACATGATTGGATTCCCAGGCATGTGGGGCTGCTTCCTGTCACCCAGGTAGACTCTAGCACTTGCACAGAACTATTCGGCCCTACCTGCTTGTGAAAATGTGGTCTGTACAAACACAGCACACCGAAGACCATCGTTCAGGTCCTCTACTGCTGTTCCACTCAGTGGCTGCATAGAGCTGAGGACCAGTTAATGGGAAATCACAAGCTTCTGGGAAGGGTACTCGGAATCAAGATGCTGAAAAGCAGCTACAAGCCTTTAGAGGTCTGCAGGATTTCTAACAATACAAATAAATGCACGGCACTGTTCCAGTAAAGTATATTTGAAATGTAGCAAAGTACATTAGAAATGTGATGCTTTTTGCAAGGACCGACTAGAAGCCAGCACATGAAACCAGAAATGCCACCAGCCAGATCAGCCACCCGTCCTCCTAGTAGGATGCGGAGATTAGAGTCTCAGAGCTCCTGTGTTGCAGTGACGCCTTGCTGGGATACAAGATGGAAATCTGGGGAGCTAAGTACCGAAATTCTTAAACAGAGTCCATTTTTTGTAAGCCTGATCCTACCCTCTTTTGAGCTCATGTGTTTGTGAAACAGTTTTGCTATCTATTGCTATATGATTTCAGGTTAAACTTGGCTGGGCTCAGCTTGGTGCAATATCAATTTCTACAGCAGGGATTGCAGTCCTTGTCCTGCAAAGACAAAGCAGCAGAGCAATGCTCGCTTGTCTATTTGTTTGATTCAGCCCACTCATCCAAACACATTTCTTTACACAGCCTACCATAAAGATTGATGCAACCTAACAAGAGGTTTAAAGGAAATTACCCAAACACTTTTCTTCACCCCTCTAGGTTAGGGTCTGAGCTGATGCCTCTTCTTTTGGTTGTATGTTTGTCCCACACCTTTGCCCAAATAAGCTATTTTTCCTAGCTTTTGCTCAAATCAGCAAAGACCGAGCAGCCTGTAGCCCAGACAAATGTACTTGACTGAAGCCAACAAGCAATGTCCATTCCAGAGCATGCAGCTATTCTAGCTTTCTGTTTGCCACTGCAATTCCTGTCTAACCAGCATCCTGGCAAAGAGAGCGGGAAGCGGCTCTAATTAGAAGAGGCACCATTGCCATAGAACTGATGAGTTAGAGAGAGGTAAAGAATGCATCCTTTCTCTCTAGAGACTGAAGACACTTTCACTCCTGCTGGCTCCAGGCCTAGGCTCCACAGCCCCATTTACAAAGCTGGGTGTCCTGGCTGAATTAACAGCAATGAAATCATCCTTTTCATTATTAATATGGTGCTTGCCCAATTCAGCAGTGACATGTTAACACAACACTGGCTGTCACATTCCAGGGGGGACCAGGGTACCCCGTCAGCCTTTGCCTCTGCTTCTTGATGTATATTCCTGCCTCCTACAAGTGAATTGGATGTTTCACTCTGCTGCAGTCTATCAGGCATTTACAGTGCTGCTTGGTACTGGAGCCCCTACCAACACATCCAGCCAAACAGATCTACATGATAGTGCTCCTTTAGCGTTCTTTCATATCATGATATCCCTTATCCTAGTTTGTACTCTTCTAAGAGCAGCATTAGGAAAGGAAAATACAGCACATTTGCTTTAGTAAGACAGAAGTAGTGTCATATGCACAAAGAAAATTAATAGGAACCATAAAGAGAGCTAAAGGATGCAACAGGTCAGAGATGCATTTTTCTCATGAAGCTCCCCTCAAGTTTGCATTCCTGCTGCTCCTATCTCAGCACCAACTCAATTTGCAGATTGTCACTTTGCCTGTTCCTGCAAGTACTTGAGTATGCAAGCAGTAACATTTGCTTTTCATCAACATGTGTGCTAGTAACACTTCACAGCAAAAGCAGAAATAGGGCCAAAGTTGGTTCCTCTAAAAGGCGCCTTCAAATATTTATACATTGATTTGGTTAGCAATAGACCAGCTTAGTCCTGACAGATCAAAAGTGCCATAAGCACTGCGAGGACCAAGTGTGCCGAGTGCTGCCTTGCCTCTGGGAACCCTTCTGACACAATTTCTTTTCTACTATGGTTCACATGCCACCACCATCATAGTGCATTGCACCCTTGGGACCCATTAGGGCTTGCGGATTTGCATACTTAGCAAGGCTTAAGCTACTTGTCAGTTGTTCATCCTTTGGAAAACCCAGACTGTTAAGGGATCAGTTTGTTTTCCTTTGGGGGAAGGGGTTGATGTGTACAAACAAAATGAACCCAAGCATATCAATACAGCACTACCAAAACACTAGCTGCCTCTGATACAAACTAACAGCTGATACTCCGGAGATTTTGGATTACCTCACAATGTTTTTAATAGAACACTCTCTTTCAAAGCAAAGATTTGTTCTGGTATCTGGTGAATTCTGCAGCCTCATGCATGACCCAAAGGTTACACTCCCTAGAATATACGATGGGTAGCCAAGTCTAAGGGGAGAGCTGTTTTCTAATGCAGACATCCCACTGCTAACCTGTGCTGCCGCTCTGCCTTCCGTGCAACTGGTTCCCTCCTTTAGGAAGGAGGGGTCTGTTCCACTGGGTCACCATCCACCCTGATGGGGCCTTTCCTGTCACACTGCAATGAGTGACGTTGCTCTCTGTATGTCACACCCGAACACAAGATGCTGCCCTCAAGTCCCACCATTGCCTCTGTATCAATCACATTTATCCAAAGAAGAGTTACTTGGTATGAAGTCCAAAGCTTTTTAAAAGGCTGCTTAAAAAGTGATTTAAAGTGCCTCTTACCTTTACTTCCTCCCCATTTTGGCTGTCCTCGCCCTGCAGTTTTTCTCTCAGTTTCCCCAGTTCTGCTCGCAGGTTGCCCATCTCCTGCTCCTTGGTTTGCAAATATGCTTCTAACTCCACCTTCTGCTCAATCAGCGCCTTCCCCTGAGCCTCAACAACGGTGATCCGGTGCCGCAGGTCATGGTTAATTTTCATTAACCTGTTCTGTTGCTGCTGAAGCTGCAAAACATTGATGCAATAGGTCAGCATCCATTCAGCCGTCAGCTGTGATGGCCAAGTCCCAAACGTCATGTTAAAGAAAACCTAATGGGTTCCTGTTGAATTTAATCTGGAAAATTCTCCCCCCTCCTCACCCTCAGATTAGTTTTTTTAATATCTAATTATCTACTATACTTGCAGTCACCAAAATGTAATTGGTTGCTAAAGTGGCATTTTTCCCCTGGCACAGGGGATTCTCCAGCTAAAAGCAAATCCTGATACTATGTTTCAAAAAAGCAAAGTTCAAGGAGAGGCTGGTTTAGGGGATTCTGAATCGAATCTTAACCCAGAGTAGAAGAGAGAAAGACAAGACAGAGGAATCCTTAGTATCCAATTTATATTATAAGTACTTTGCTTTGAGCTCTTAGGCTCTTTCATAAGGCAGGATGTGACCTGCTGGGCACTGTATGGACAGCGCCGATTGGAAAGGCCACAGCACCTGCCAGAGGCACTTGGGTAGAGCAGGGTTCATCTAGCTCTGGCCCTCACTAGCACCAGAAATGTCCCATGGCCTAAGGAGATGAGGCAGCGTGAGGATGGGAAGCAAAATATGGGTAAGGAGGTCATTCCTCCTGACACAGAAAGAACTGAGACATCATGTGATTCCCAAAGTCACAGTGGAGTCTGTGATTCATCTAAGACTAAACCCAGATCTTGTGCTGTGGTCCTCAGGGCCACCCATTCTCTCAGTGACCTTCTGTTCACTGCTGGCAAAAGTAAGTGACCTGGGCTGGGCTCAGGCCCCTTCCTCCTACCCCCTTCCCGTGCAAAGAGGTAATCCACATCGCATGCCCGGTGTGGGAGCGCGTGTGGGGAGTCTCCGCTGCCAAACTCTGCAGAGAATCTATGTAAAGTACACGGTAGCCCACTCCTCACCCAGGGTGAGTGCACGGGGGTGCCGAGGAAGTTTGCACTGCACTGCTGAAGCAGAGAGAGATTCAAGAAGCCAGAGAAAGGTACCTGTCCTGTTCCCATGAAAGAGGAGAGGTATCAGGTCTTTAAGGAAACAAACAAAACAATCTGTCCTTCCCCCATCTTCCTCTCAATTTACACTGATTTCCAGTCACGTTCCAGTGTGCCTGGTCCTTCTCAACGCAGCAGAGGGGGTGTGTCTGCACTGAAGACTGCCTAATCATCTTGGACACTCCACAGTCATGCCGGACACTTCAGTTACTGGACCAATAATCTGTCATTGCTTACGAAGTCTACATTAACTTAAAACTTGAAACCAGGCCATGGAAGTATGGGTGAGAAAGAAGAGAAATAGGAAGACTAAGAGCCACTTACAGCCTCTACATCCTCATTTTTAAGTCCGAGTTCCCGGTCCTTTGCTCTGATTTCATCCCTCTGTTTATCTACCACTTCCTTCAGCTTCTTCATGACTTGCCGCTCTCTCTCTGACATCCCTGGTTAAAAAAAGAACACAGAAAACAAATTAAGGACAATCAGGGGCTGCTGAGACTGAGAACAATAACAGTGAGAAATATTTAGGTAAAGATCTGGAAGTTGCCTGCTGGTAGAATTACAAAGAAGCTGTTGGAAGATGCTTTAAAGGTTACTTCGAGGGTAGCAGGGAACACAGATGACACAATCCACTCTGTAAAGCCACTGCACAGAAACTCCCTAAAAAAGGAACTGACAGTCCTCAGAAACATTTATAACAGTGGAGTGACACCGCTACATCTTGCTGCCTCAGTAATTTTACATCAGTGTTCGCACTATGCCCCAGGGAGCTTGGTTATCTGTGTGATAATCTGTAGAATCAGCTGGCCAAGACCCTGTGAAAACTGTAAAAAAGATGGTCTGGATCCTCAGCAAGGTCTAAGCAATGTGTCACTATTGTGGACTGCATCTAGATCCAAACCAGTTGAGGTGATATTCCATACCGTACGATGTCATGGTCAGTATATAGACTGGGGGGAGTTGGCTGGGGGGACAGCGATTGCTGCTTGGGGACTGGCTGGGCATCGGTCAGCGGGTGGTGAGGAATTACACTGCGCATCACTTGTTTTGTGTATTCTTTTATCATTATTATTATTTTCTCTTCCTCTGCTGTCCTATTAAACTGCCTTTATCTCAACCCTTAGGTTTTACTTTTTTTTCCCTGATTCTCTCCCCCATCCCACTGCAGGGGGAGGGTCAGTGAGTGGCTGTGTGGTACTCATTTGCTGACTGGGGTTAAACCACGACAATCTACTACACTAACTTTTCCTGATAACTGCACAGAGACATGCAGTTTGATGGTCCTAAGCTATCACATAAAATCACCTTGCACAACATCCCATGGGATGGCTTGAAGATGAAAGCCTGTGACCAGGGCAGTGTGTAGCTGCTCTGGCCAAAGTCCAGTCCAAGCAGGAGCTCAAATCCAGGGTCTACTGCTGTCTTGTTCTATTACCTTTAGCAAAGTACTTAGCTATGTGGGTCCCCAGCTCCCTCCATGTACGAACTGCGAGTGGTGATAATTCACTCACCCGTCTGGGGTGGCTGGAATGCCACTTCCTTTTTCATATATTAAAGCAGTTCCCGCATCAGAAATATGCTGCATACACATCAAATGTATCCAGCCAGTCAAGTCTCTACTTTCTAACATCAGGTCAGACTTTCTGGTTATGTTCTTCCCTCATCAGGGAAATCCACAGTTGCTCCCATAAGAGAATGTAGGCTGCATGCCTTTAGGAACTCCAGTTTACAGATATCTACAGTTTGAACTGATGGATAATACAGTAGAGCAAGACAAACCTGAGAGAAAGAGAGAGAGAAAGGGAGTAACTCTTTGGTGGATGTGCACTCCTGCAGCAGCTGTGGGTTCCCATGCAGGCATAAAAAGCATACCACTGCAAACAGGGGGAACAGCAGCTCCGCTCCCTTCGTTGCTAAAGGACCAGAGCTATGGTACAGCAGAGAACAGGTAACCACTCTGCTGGGAAAAGGACTGGCGATCATGGCTGGCCAGGAATTTGGTTCAGAGGACGTGTTCCTGTCGAACCCCAGAAAAGAGCTGAGAGTGACATGGTGTTCACATTCTAGTATTACATTCTCATCTTTTTTAATTCTGTGGTAAGTTCGCCTGCTCTGTTTCTGGACCCTGGTCCTTACCATCTCTCTGCCCTAGGTTCTAGTTCTTTGCAGGATAATTTTAATTCTTCACTGTGGTAACAGCTCAGACCCACCAGGGAGGACAAGTAGACGCTGACAAATACTGCTACTTAAAAGATCCACGCTCTCCTATCACAACACAGGTCTGATACACCACTGTATCCACAAATCTCACTACAGGTTCCTGGATCCACCCTCTGCAGCCAGTCTCGGGGCTGGGGCCTAAAACATCAGCTGTATTTAAAAACAAAAAAATCCAAAACTTTGCTTTGAAGTACAGAGGGACTGCAGTGAAACTTTAGACTGGCGGTTTCACCCCAGTGGGAGCCAGGAATAGTGAGTGCAGCTATATTCATTAGTACTTGTGAGATGCTTTGAGATCTCTAGATAGCAGGTGCTATTTAAAGTATCATTTCAGTGCTGACTGCTTTTCCTCCCACTGTGCTCATTTTTCTCCCTAACATTTGGTGAGCGTAAAAGACTTCAATTGTGTGCTCATACCACTACATTATCCTTTTTATTTCAAGAGGAGGGGAAAGGAAAGGTGGAAGTGTTTGTGAAACAGTCACATCTTCTTCCATTTCTTCAGGTACTGGAGAAGAGGATAGGGAAATCACTAAGTGCCCTAAATGTAATTATCTCTGAATGATTCAAAGTCTAATATCTGCAAGATCTTAAATGGCACACCCAGCTGGCTTCCCTAGGCACATCCTATGAGCAGCTTCCTGTGAATTGCTGTGATCATAGCATTGTTCAAGCAAGAGAAAGGAAAGCATCTGGAAAAAAAAAAGAAAAAGAAAAAAAAAGAAACTGGGGGAAAAAAAAGAACATCTTTTATGTTTATGTTTAGGGATCTGTTTACTGTTGTTTATACAACATCTATGGCAGCAGGCCAAAGTGCCGGTCAGGGCCTGTGGCACTATACCACTACCTAAATATTCAGAATAGAAGTTTGCCTCCACTTTTAAAGGGAATCGTAGGTTCCTCAGCAGCCTAGCACAAGAGGTTCATGCAACTGTTGAGATCCTGCTGCTTGTCTACATTACCAGAGCCAGTCTGAGACAGCAGCTCCCCTCGCTGCAGCGAAACAGCAGCCTGCTTGTCCTGTTTGACACACGTTGGGTCAAGTTTGCTTGCGGCATTTTACTAGGATATTCCAATCAGTCAGCACCATCAAGTAGTGCTCAGTTTGAGCTTGGGAGGAGCAGCATTAATGGATGTTGCAGACTCATCTTTAACCCCTCCTGTGTATTTTGTATTCTGCCACGTGTCCTTTCACATGAACCCTGGTCTGCTCAGACTCTCAGCGGATGCCCTCTGTGCAGAACACTCCTGTTTAGATAGGATTGCATCTGTCTCCCTCTTCACCACCTTCATTATGCTGAAGTGAGGCTCTGTGAACTCTGATGTGACTATTAATTGGCAAGGATTGAATCTCAAGGTCTTGCACACCCATATCACCGGCCTCTGTTGCCTGTGCTAAAAATAACTCCTTTAACTGTCTGGCACGTAAGCAGCGAGCTGTTAATCCCAGGGGCTAGCCACTAAGGGGAGACATGATCACAATACTAAATCGTGCTGAGATATGAAGACTGGAGTCTGGTCAAAGTTAGTCCAAGCTGACAAAGTATTTATCTTGAAAACCTGCCTCTGTAGACTCTGTATGCATCCGATCAAATGATGGAGACTGCAAATAAGCAGCGTGACTGCTTTTTGACACTATCTGAACAAGTCAGTTGAGACAAATCTATCCCCATTCATTAAGGACAAAATTTCCTAAAAGGAAAACAGTTGGGTTTGATATTATAGGTCTCAATTATAAGGTGGGGTTGCTATAAATTCATGTGATTTGACTTAAGCTGATGATTTTGGCCAAAGAATATTAGTGATCCCAGAATCTGGTCTCTGGAATGGGTTTATGCGTTTTGTTTGTGTTATTATACTTGAGTAGACACAGTAAAAATAACATGAAAAGCATGCCTGGCATTTGCTTGGCTAGCTGAATGTGAAGAGTATGGCTATATTTAAATAGCACGAGCTGCAGTGAGCTAGATACCCACTGGAAGAAGAAGAAAAAAAAAAAAAAGAGAAAACAAAGGGGAAGCTGGTTCTTTATAACAAGATGTCATAGTCTTCACAGTCCATGACTCATCACTGCCATTCTCAAATTTTGTATGGAGTTTGTAAGGCTGATGTTGAGCTACTTCTTTGCCATTACTTGACTCCTAAATTGAAAGCGTTGCATTTGTCTTAAAAAAGTGGCGATCTTGAGAGGTTTAACAATTTTTACTTTTTGAAGATTTCATTATACTCCTCCCCAGGGCAAGTGAGCAGTACTCGGCCTCTGGGAGGAAGCAAGTGCAACTTCTGCAGTGTTGGACAGAGTTTCATCCACCTACAGCAAGCCTCCGTTTAATCCCAGCCTTCAGTGTCTGGAAAAGGATATCCCTTTGTTCCTAATGCTTTATTGGAGAGCTGCAATGGCTCAGCTGGGTGGTCTGGTTTTCAGATTGGCCAGTGACTTTCCACGCTACACACAGGTTGCTGGCCTTTTGCGGGAGCCACGACTTAGAATCATAGAATCATTTGGTTGGAAAAGACCTTTAAGATCATCGAGTCCAACCGTACCTGTCCACCACTAAACCATGTCCCTAAGCACCTCGTCTGCCCGGCTTTTAAGTACCTCCAGGAAAGGGGACTTGACCGCTTCCCTGGGCAGCCTGTTCCAATACTTGACTGTACTGATAATCAGAACCTACTGTGGCAGTGGAGCTGTGGCTTGAAGCAATGGACCAGAGTCCTGTCCATGTACAAATAGTTCAGAAAGCCACCCACTTCCAGACTGACTCACCATCACAGGCGTGTGTTGCTGCTGGAGTGACGCTGTTACCATTCTCAGCTGTCCGCCCCATGTCTCAGCTCAAGGCTGCCTCATCCCCAAAGCTGCAGTCATTTTTTTCAACTCCTCAGCTTAAACCCCAGCAAAGTATCATGAAATGGACTCAGTAGCCAGCAGCCTCAAACAATGTGCTATGAACTGTGTAGCAAATAGACATTTGTTCATCTGCCCCTGCTCTTGGGAAAGAGCTATATGCTGAGCCGTGGGTCAGAGCTGAGGATGGCAATTGTTTCAGTTGCTGCAGTGAAATCTACCTGTACTTGCAAGTCGGAAGGTTGCATCTTGAACTTCATTCTGCCTCAAGAAAGAAGTTGCCCACAAATTGGCTGTTTCAACTCTTTAGGATTCATCCGCTCCTTGAATCTCTTCACTTATTCTAAATTGGCTGTAAGTCCCAAACAAGTGAGGGAACCCTAAAGGTGGGTAAACCAAGTAAAATCAGTCTCTCCTATTCTAGGAGAGTATCACAATATTCTCCTAGAATATCTCCATATGGTGGACTGATATAATTCAGACAAAGAAATCTTGATTTGCTGCTTTACAAACAGTTATCCCAAATAGATCAACAGTAGCACTTATTTTTGTGCATAATGGTGTGAAATAAACATTGCTGAATGGATTATTCTGTTTGTATTAGAAAACATAAGGAGGGCTGAAGAATGTTTTTTGCAAGATGCAAGCTAAGAAGGAAAAAAAAGCGTGATAGACCAAAAAAAAAAAAAAAAGGAAGCTAGACTTTACTTTCAGAGATGCTCCTCAGGCAAACAAAAAGCTGTTTGGGCTTTTCTTTCCCTCCTACCCCCACCTCTTACAATGTCTTCAGTATTACCATGTATTCAGAGATTTTCTATAGTCAGGTAAAAAACCCCAAACCCCAGACCTGCGTTAACCTATAGGAAAAAAAGCCAGAATATCCAGTCAAAGTATTTTGATAAAGTATTGCTTTTTATAACAAAAGCGAGTACTGAATTTGAAGTATCAAACTTGCCTTCATGCTTCTGAAATTCCTCTTCTGTGAAATTAATGTCTTTGTGAGACAAGTTTGTCATCAGTTGCTTATTCTCCTCCTGCAGCTGTGCAATTTGGGTAAGAAGGTCCTGTGCTTCCCCTCTCCAGACATCCTCCACCAGTTCTAATTCCTAAAGGGTAGACCGGGACAACACATTTATATTTTTAAACATGTTAAGAATCTTCAACTGGACTATTTACAGATCAAACTAGCAGCAATCCTACTATGATTCCTATAGAAAACAATTAAATGAGACTACTTGGAATTTCTTACAAGACATCTACTTTTCTAATGCCTGCATCAAGAAACCAACTATCAAAGTCTCCTTTTGCTATACGCTGAATGTAAATACATGAGGGGACAGTTCCTGATGCAAACATTTTTGACAGCCAAGTTACCCAAAGGATGGCTCCTTATGCTCCATTTTGCTGTGAGGACCAGATTAAGGGGACTGCTGTGTTAAGACAAGATAACCAAACATAAGCAACAATTACCTCCTGCATCCCAGGAAGCAGCCGCAAATGCTGTTATAAATGCCCCAGAAACATCACACAGAGTGGGCCAGGGGAGTCAGTGTTAGGCATGCTCATTTTGAAAGAGTAGCATCTCTAGTCTAAATTTCTGTTACGAAACACAAGTGTAAAATAATGAGCGCATGATACAGTGCAGCAAACCCAGAGCTCCTGGTCCACATGGTAAATGCAAGACAAAACTGTGCTGCTTCTTACGTAAATTGTTCTATGTGGAATGTCTTGAGTGGCATCTATGTTAGCGGCAGTGAGACCAGTCAAAACAACTCCCATTTGTCAGGACGCTGTGTGTCAAGAGCAGCTGTCACCAATCCCCATAAAGGTCAAATTAGGACAAAAAGTATAAAGTCCTCAAGGAAAAACAGTTGTATTTAGAGCTTTACTTGTTCCAAAAGCCTTTGCCATAAATCATACTTCTGCAGTGGGGGGCATTCTCTGCTCCATTTTCATGTACGTACTTCAAACAAAAAAAAGCTGCATGCAAATCACTGGAGCCAGGCTGAGTCACTTGCTGACTTCTACATTCATCCAGCATGCCCCTTTCCTACCTAACAACAAAACACATTCAGACAACAACCCCGCCAAGCACAGCTCCAGGCTAAAATAAGCTCTGCTGAGAGATTAAAGGATAGCTTTCTGCTTTGAATGTATGCTCTGATAATGGGAAATCATGTTCCTCTTGACTTTCGGGTGCAAATGCCATTTTATTCCAGCATTTATTGCTGTCATTTTGTAACGCTTGCTAAAAGTCTTGCAGAAAACATGATATGACAAATAGATAGGTAACACGTAGGTGTTGTAAGCTACGCAGACTTAATTATTAAGAAGTAAAGAAAATCTCATGAATCACCTCTATTTTACTTGAAACTCTTTATCTTGAGAGAAAAGCAAGTCTGTAATGACACTTTATATTGCCAAATACCTAGACTATTTACAGTGGTGCTGCATATTACAACTCTGTAGCTAGAATAACGCACTGACCTCGTTTAGATAATAAAACAGCACGTTCATCAGTTATAAGCATACTGATAAAAACAAAATAGAACATACACAAAAACCCAAACTATCTAAACCTATATCATTTACGTGTGGCCGCACTGTAAACACACAACTATATTAAGGTTTGCCTAGGCAAACTTTCTTATTTATTGCTATTGAAGAGCCCAATGAATTGGAACCCTCATCAGTAGATGTATCAGATCCATGGGCCAGGCAGTGCTAAGCCAGGTTTACAGGCGAAACAGATTCACAACTGAAGATTTTTAAGTGCTAAAACCTTGTAAACTGATGCTTGCAAGGACCAATAAAAGCTTGTCTAGATTGTTTTTTGGAGGCTTTTGGGTCACAACTATTTCTCAGTCTCTGGCTTTTTCTGCTTACCCGTACCTGTCCCGTGAAAGAGTTAGTCTTCAAACCCTCACACCGGAACACAGATGGCACTACTGTTCTATAGGGACTTGGAGCACTGGGAATCAACTCAGTTTAAAAAAATATGTATGTATCATGTACTTTATTTTCCCTGATAAAATATATTTCTACCAAAGTTTTGTCTGGATTGCCTGAACACTCCGTGAGCCATTTTGTGACTACTAGAGAAGCTGGCAGGTAGAGATAGTTAACTGGCGGGGGATCAGTTGACATCTGGCAAGTACAGTGTTATGCAGTTGACATGTTTAGGAAACTTTTTAACACATATATGAACTTCAGAAGCATCTACGCAGAACATCAACGTGTACAATGATACCGGGTATTGCTGCCGGGCCCAGTTCAGTATCCACTTCACAATGCAGCATTTTGTAAATATCGGAGATAAAGAATTACTGTTGACTGGCAATACAGCGGTCTGTGCAGTCAGTGGGGAGATGTGCCTTATGGCAGTTCTTCCCAGAGGTGACATGCCCTCAGAAAACCTTCTGGCAGCTAGGGCTCAGGAACAGCTAATTTGATTCTAGCAGAGAGCCCAGACACGGTATGGGACCAGCACAACAGACCATCCACTTGCCTCCAAGTTAGGTCTGTTAGAAGGGCAAAGGCACAGGTTTGGTACATGTGCTTGTATCTATTCTCTAGATATTCTTACTTCATACTCTGGAGACTTTACATTAAAGATCTTCTACCATCCTTTTCAGAGACACTGCCCTGAGACTTCTTCCGCAAAACGTTGTGGGAATTATCCTGGATTTTTCATATGCTAAGCAAAAGTCCCCTAGCTGACTCTTTTTAAAACATAAAATGTGAATTTATTTCAATTAAAGCCAGCTCTTGAAGTTTGAGGTCTCTCTTCCAGAAATTCCCTGTCTCCTCCTTATTCTGAATCTGTGTGTGCAAGCAGGAATGGCATGAGGCAGCAGTGATGATTTAGCACAGTCACTTACTAGAACCATTTCTTTACATCAGTTATCTGGATGGTTTAAAGAGTAGATCTGCCACTTCCACTGCAGTAAGCGGAGCAGCGCATGCTGTCCTGCCACACGAGGCTAACAGGATATGGGAAATGATCTCTACCTTGGGCTTTCATGGGAATGGGGTCAGGGAACACTATGACCACCCCAGATCGAGCCAAGGGACAACACCTTACCATCAGAGGATGGAGCAGGAATCTGGGAGAGTGCTCTTCCCTACTCTTCAGCTCTAACACTGCCCTGAAATCACTTGGTCCTCCATCTCTCTCCTACGACTTGCCTGCCCGATGAGTGTGCCAGGAACACTAGACTGCTAAATCATTCACAGCTCTGGAGAGAAAAGTATATTATCGTCAGTGACCTTTCCTGGCCTAGCAGGAAGCAGCACTATCCTCTCATCAGAAGGGATGGAGCAGGAGTCCTAATCCGGGAGACACAAGGGGAAGGAAATGGAGTGACCAGGGAAGGGGTGGAGAAAGGGAATGAGGAAGGAAACTTCCAGGAGGGAAGGAGAAAAAAAGAAAAACAACCAACAACACACCCAAACCCTGAGCGACGCTAAGGCAGCATCCACGCAGAGCCCGTGCGCCTGCCCTGGCCGTACCCACACGCGTGCCCCGCCCGCTCCCCGCCGGCTCCGCGGCATCCCGGCTCGCACCCCAGCCTCCCTCTTTGTTTTCCCCAGCGGCTGCGGAGGGGGGAGCGGGGGGTGGCGGCGGCGGAGGGGCGGGGGCCCGGCTCTCCCCCAGGCCGGCCGCGGCGGCCCTGCCC